>PVKA01054462.1:0-10757 GCA_004027165.1 Ctenomys sociabilis
TGAACATAGATGCAAAAATACTCAACAAAATCCTGGCAAATAGAATACAGCAAATCATCAAGAAGATCATACACCATGAGCAGGTAGGATTCATCCCAGGGATGCAAGGATGGTTCAATATTCGAAAATCTATAAATGTAATACACTATATTAATAGACTGAAATCTAAAAACCACATGATCATCTCAATTGATGCAGAAAAAGCCTTTGACAAAGTCCAACACTCATTCATGTTAAAGGTCCTACAGAAAATTGGAATAGATGGACTCTATCTTAACTTGATAAAAGCCATCTATGACAACCCAAAAGCTCATATAATCCTAAATGGGGAAAAACTGAAATCTTTTACTCTTAAATCAGGTACAAGACAAGGATGTCCTCTATCACCCCTCCTATTCAATATAGTGTTGGAATCCTTAGCAACACCATTAGAAAAGAGGGAGAAATAAAGGGACTAAGAACAGGAAAAGAAGAAGTTAAATTATCACTATTTGCAGATGACATGATACTTTACTTGGAAGACCCCAAAAATTCCACCAAGAAACTACTATAACTGATAGGGAAGTTCAGTAGCATAGCAGGATACAAAATCAATACGCAGAAGTCAATAGCATTCCTCTATACAGATAACAAACACACTGAAAGGGAAACTATAGAATCAGTACCTTTCACAATAGCACCGCGAAAATGAAATACCTTGGGATTCACTTAACCAAGGAAGTCAAAGATCTCTTCACGGAAAATTACAACACCCTAAGAAAAGAGATTATAGAGGATTTCAGAAAATGGAAAGATATTCCATGCTCCTGGATAGGAAGAACCAACATCGTGAAGACGGCCATACTCCCAAAATTGCTGTACAGATTTAGTGCAATCCCTACCAAACTGCCACCAACATACCTCCCAGATATAGAGAAATCAATCCTAAAATTTATTTGGAACCACAAACGACCTAGAATAGCAAAGGCAATCTTGGGCAAACAAGACAAGGCAGGAGGCATCACAATTCCTGATTTGAAATTATACTACAAAGCCACTGTGATAATCAACATGGTATTGGCAACAAAATAGACCTGAGCATCAGTGGAATAGATTAGAAGATGCAGAGGCATCTATGAAAACATTCAGCCATCTTATGTTTGACAAAGGGGCTACACAAGCTCACTGGAAGAAAGATAGCCTCTTTAACAAACGGTGCTGGAAAACATGGTTTTGTACATGCCGAAAATTAAAAATTGACCCAGCTCTATCAGCATGCACTAAGTTAAAGTCAAAATGGATTAAAGATCTAAATGTTAGAACAGAAACACTCAATCTCCTGGAAGAGAAAGTAGGAGGAACTCTTGAAGACATAGGGGTAGGTAAAGAGTTCATGAACAAACATATATTCACACGGGAAGCTCTTGAAAGAATCAACAAATGGGATCAACTTTTCTTAAAGAGCTTTTGCATGTCAAAAGAAATTGTCAACAGAGTGAAAAGACAACCCACAAACTTTGAAAATATCCTAACTCATAAGCAATCAGACAGAGCACTACGGTCTAGAATATATAAAGAACTAAGATGTAACAGGGCCCTCAAATTTAAAGACCCAATTTAGAAATGGTCATCTGAGATGAATACACACTTCTCAGAGGACGAAATTAAAGAAGCGAACAAATATATGAAAAAATGCTCCACATCGCTAGCCATCCGTGAAATGCAAATAAAAACAACACTGAGATATCATCTCACTCCAGAAAGAATGGCTATCATAAGGAAATCAGCGAACAACAAATGTTGGAGAGGTTGTGGGCAAAAGGGAACAATTCTCCACTGCTGGTGGGAATGTAGATTGGTACAGCCATTGTGGAGTTCAGTGTGGAGACTCCTCAAAACAGTAAGACTAGAAATCCCATTCAAGCCGGCTATCCCCCTACTGGGAATTTTCCCAAAGGATCTGGATACATTGTATCATAGAGATATATGTGTACCTATGTTTATAGAAGCACAATGTGTGATAACAAAATCTTGGAAACAACCAAGATGTCCATCACATGAGGAATGGCTGAAAAAGATATGGTATTTCTATATAATGGAGTATTACTCAGCTATTAAGAATGATAAGTTTGAAGCATTTATACTGAAGTGGATGCCACTTGAACATATACTCATAAGTGAAATAAACCAGACACACATGTGCAAATATCATATAGTCTCCCTTGTATAACAAGCGAAAAGCAGAAATACAAAGTAAAATACAACGTACAACAAGTAAAATCAATTGAGTCAGATAAGGCAAAGTGAATGGCATATGCTGCAGGATACTAATCAGCTTTTCTTCTGGATGGTTAACAACCTAAGATCACAAGTCAGAGTTGGAAGAGCCACAAGGCCAGCCAACATTTTGGCCCTAACCTTTCAAGGTCAGCGAAGACATAGGAGAACCTGTACTGCAACATCATGAAACTCAGGTGAGCTCCAAATTTTCTGAACAAGGAGATTATGGAGCCACAGAGGAAAGAGATTGAAGTTCTAAAGTGTACCTGGGGAGAGTCCCATGAAGAGAAAACTTTCTCTCAAGCTCTCACAGAGAGAAATCTGGTCAAGCATTGGCCGTGACTCATCCACATGGATGAAACAGACAAAGGAACTACCGAATAATGTACAGGACTACAAGATAAACCCTGAGAGGACTTCAATGACCACATAGGAAATATAAAGTTCTTGTGTTTGTATATAAGTCTTGATCTACCTAGGTCTTAACCATCCAGCAGAAAAGTATAAAAATGAAGTATACATCGTGAGGTCATAATATTAAGCTGAGCTATAAATGGCTAGGGTCGACAATTTCTTTGAATAACTCACTAAGGTTGTAGAATGCTGGACTGTGTTGGATTGTGGTGTCGAGTTCAAGCACCTAAGTTAGTTGAATGTCAATGGAGTGCCCACTTTTGACAGGTGTAGACAAAGGAAGGGTTGTAGAAAGAAAAAATCATGATGTGTGTGTATAGACAGTACAGTTGGGATAGATAACGCTGTGCTTCTATATAATTCTATGAGAGGCAAGATCTGCACTAATGGTGGTTGGACAGGATATTATGTTGGCTTTTAGTACTATGATCATCCACTAGATAAATAATTATTGAATTTTTGATATAATTCAGGTATAAAAAAGTAAGATAAATAAGCAGCTACACTCTTAATTCAGTGATAAGAGATATCTGCTAAAATAATATCTGTAAATATAATATCATGTATGCACCTTGTACAATACCCAAACGTTATGAAAACAGTTTGCAATGTATTAATTCATCGAATCTATATGGTTAAGGCGTCTTGAAACTGTCTGATTGACATTTGTATTTTAATAAAATAAAAATAAATGAAAAAAAATAATTCAGACCCAGGCAAATGTATGCATATTATAACCTATCAATAAAAGCCTTCAGTGACTCAGAGTTGGGTCATGAATCTCATTTGAAAATACTAGAGGTAACGATTTCTGATCTTAAGAGCATTATTTTTCAATATCTCCTAGTAGAAATGTTTGTGTTTCCCTAAAAAGAAAACCTTATTTAATGTGTTTTACAGAGCTATTTTTACTCAGTAGCCTGTTTTTGCTCTCACCTACATATATAAAAATTATTTCATATATATAAAATATTATTTCATGTATATGGAAATGCTCTCATATATATATATATATATATGAGAGCATTTTCATGTATTATATTATTTATATTATATATTTATTATTTATATTATTTTCATGTATTATATTACATATATTATATATATATATTTGTATAGTAGAATAACTTACTAATCCAAAATTAGTATTAATGACATCATGTAGGAATTAATAAACAAGAAGCATAAAGTATATACTGAATCACCTGTTATGATATGCATAGGCCAGAAGATGAAAATAAACTCTATAATAATCAGGGTCCTATACCATCAGTGAAATTTTTAGAGGTCTAATGATACTGGCTAAAAGAAAATATCTCTTATAGTACAAAATAGAAAAAACTGAGTCCTGTAAGCTCCTACAGTAAAACAGAGATAAAAGGATACTTTTGGAAATTTGAAAGCAGATTTAAAATTCTTGATTATAGTTCAAGCCACTTACCATTTGTCTCCTCGGGCAAGAGACATTCCATTACCAGGTTTAGAATGAACTACAACTCTCTCTGATGTTAAGGCCATATCACTAAGAAACCTAAATTAGAGGTTTCAGTACTAGACAAGAGTACTATGTAGGATATCTGATATGCTTCAGACATCAGAGAGAAAAGTTCTCATCTCAACAGGAGAAGCTGGCATGCTTCTTACATCTAGTAGGTACTGAGTTGCTGACACAACACACCAAATTAAATAAAAGCAGAACTGTCTCTAAAAGCCAGACGTTGTTGCACTCATTATGACTTAATATTGGATTGCACAGAAAAAATACTGTATAATGAAAAGTGTGCAATTAAGTTCAAATATAAGAAGGTTCAAAAACACAGACAAGTTATGTGAAGAGACGGCCTTTATTTTCATATCACCTGTCCATGTGACACAGTTGTTTCTCCCTTGGATCACCCTGATATTTCATGGATATTCCTTATTTTCCAACATTTAAATATATCCCGAGTCTTATTTCAAATGGGGTAGCTTATTATTTATGTGAATCCAGAAGTGAATACTCCCATGTGCAGGATAGTATTGTGAGTATCAGTAGACCCCACTCAGGGGTGGCCTAAAGAGCGTGGAGAATAGATTATCCTAGAAGTAAAGGTTTTAAGTAAAACATTAAATCATCTTTTATGGGTAAAGAAACGGTTGAAATGAATATACGTGCAGGTTTTGGACAATGGTGAATGGTTTAAATAGTGGGTTAACAGACTAGAAGGAGCAAGAATGGAGTGTTTAATAGAAGAGTGTGGGGCCCAGGGAGGTAGCTGGGCGAGGGGAAATACCTCAGAAAAATAAGTGCTTGCCTAGCAAGTACAGGGTTATGAGTTCAATCCCTGGTACAGCAAATAATAATAATAATAATAATAATAAAAATAGTAATAATAAAATAGTGTGCAATGTATCTAAGGTGTGTGAGTCTTCAGGGATAGTCCTATAGTATGAAGATTGTTATATCACATCAATATCCACAAGAAAACCACAACAAAGAGAATGATGAAATGAATGAATAAAATTACTTGCCAGTGTGTGCCAACCAGCCTCAGTTCCTGCCTATCCTATTGCTTATGCAGCTGACTAAGAATAGTGAGATGATGGCAAAGATAGAAGTTTCTTAGCTTCTCTGATATGTTCTATTAAATTGTATTGTCTTAGAACAACAAATTATGACATAATAGTGAACATAGGCCCTTGAGTTCAATAGCTCTGTTGTATAGGACATCACTCAAAAATTCACGATATAGATAGATATAGATATAGATATAGATAGATATAGATATAGATAGATATAGATACAGATAGATAGAGATATTGATATAGATATAGGTACAGATATAGGTATAGGTATAGATAGATAGACATTTAGTACAGGGTCTCGCTGTACAGACTGGACTCATAGTTATAATCCTGTTTGCAGCCTGCCAGTGGTTAGTGCTGGATTTAAGGCATATGTCACCAGGCTCTGTCTCACTCACTGTCTCAGCCCGCCCCCGCGGTGGGGCCAGCACAGCATGTGGCTGACAGGGACAGAACCTTTATGCCTGAGATTTCCAGAACAGGTGCTTAATTCGATGAGCTACCTCACAGGACCTCACAACTTATATTTTAGAATGAACTACTGAAGTCTCTCCTAAGGAGACAACTGAGAAAAGAAGCCCTGCAAGATTCGGGGAATAGTTTTTGTATATAATGTGATATGAACATTGAGTCAATAACAGTTTGTTAACATTGTGTACCCAAGAGCTAGGACACAGGGAATGAAGAACCATGAAAAAGGAAAGGTTGCCCCTTGCTCATATGGTACATTTTGCCTGCCATTGACTCTTGCTCCTCTGCCATGGGCCAGAAGATAACGGCCTAAAGTGTCTAAAAACTGTGAGCTAAATAAACCTTTCCCCTTTAAAAAAAAAAAAAAAAAAGAATCATAATCTTCACCATGAGTTCTCAGCAAAATTTTTATTTCCTTCTTATGCAGTCTTAGGCACTAAATATCAGGAAAACTAATGCTCTGCAGTGGTGAAGCAGAGAGGGCATCAGCCAAAAAATCACAGCAAGAGGTCCGTTCAACCCAGTAATACACCCAGTGCAAAATCACTGGATCCCCTCAGCACAGTGAACTAGCAGATATGGAAAGCAATTATTATCATATGTAGATAGAGTTGATGGTTCATATAGGAGAGAGAATGTATACACTGGCACATCATTTGATACCTTGTGTTCCTGGATGAATCTGAGATCATCTGAAGCTGCAGTGGATGATATGGATGCAATCGCCAATACTATAGAAGCATGGGTCACAGAAGAAGGTTCAAATTGCAAGCTTCAGATAGAGAAAATGGGCCCAAAGAGCCTTCCAGCAAGGGCAGAAGACTGTGAGTAATCTCAGGTCCCCATCATCTCCTAAATTAATATGAAGGTGTGTTATAAATAATTTCTCAGAAATTATTCCAAGAGAATCAAGCTATAGTTTATCACAGAAATAACCATTGCCTAATCTACATTTTATTATTTTATTGCCTCTGTGTTCATTCCCTTTTTTTGTTTGAGTTTTTCTTTCTATTTTACATAAATTACGTATACTTAATTATCTTTATTTAAGAACTTGAGCTTAGGAAAGCCACATATGTCATATTGTATTTTAAAGTATATAATATAATTACAATTTCACCAAGTAACATAAATGTATAGATAAATATAGCAAAGTGGATTATGCTTCTTTTTATGAGTCTGGAGTATGCTGTCTTTTTTCTGAGCCAGGTCTTGCCCAGCAGCCATTTGGATTAAACAGAATATTGGAATTATCCTCAATAGCAATGGGAAACATACTAAAACCTTCCATCCCATAATGAATGTAGACATGGTATAATTAGATCAGCAAATCAAGCAGAAAATTTAGGTTCTAAATGGAAGACAATTACAACGGTCCCTATTACTCATGCTGAGAAACTGATCCTAGACAGCACTTGTATTACAAGAACTGTTATGAGAGAAAAAGGGCAAATAGCCTGCACAGTCTGACCAATATCACATTCCCCAAAATGTTCTTGGAAGAGCTCTTAAGAGAAAATATAATCAACCTACAAAATTAGACTGTAGAAGTCTGGCTCCTTTTACTTAAACAAGAAAATAATTTGTTTGTAATTTTTTAAAGACCTGATACTTAGCTTGATTCCTTTTGATCAGCATATGAGCCAAAACGATTTGTGAACACATTTAAATAATGCGTTGTTTCTCTTGTGTAAGAAACCAATGGGTGGACAAGGAGCAAAATGGAGAGCAGATAGTGGGAAGTAGGAAGAACACGCTCAAATGGGAAGAGACACATGGGGGTGGGGGCCGCAGGAGTAAAAATTAAGAAAGAATGGAAGAAAAACAATAGAAAAAGGTTCTGTAAATGGAGATGGGAGAAAGAATTGAAGGAAAGGGAGGAAATGAAAAACAAAAAGAAAAAGAAAAAGTAGAAAAATAAAACAATGTATGAAAAGCGAAGATTCCGCACTGTGGAAAGGAAGACTTAATAACTTAAATTGCTGTCTTTTTATTATTCTATATGCCACTGGACCTTCTTCATCAAACAAACTTCCAATACCTTCAAATTAAGTAAAATAATTCTCAACAGGTTGAATACTGAATATGTCATATACTAAATTAGAGATGAAACAAATTATGAAAATAAAAAATAGAAAAATCAAGTAATATAATTTATATGTTTCGCTTTCTATCTTAGTGAAATTTCATTTAGAATTTACTTAGCTATTTAATTTTTTCTATGGAGTTTTTATTTTAATTTTCTTTTTAAGTAATGAAAAGTTAGTTACCACCATTCATCTTTAAGGTAACTAAAGTCTCTTTGAAAATTTTGTCATAAGCATATAAATTTGGTAGTAGGTATAGTATCAAAGTGGAAAAGGCATTTAGATGAGTAACTGTTTTGAGTTATAAGCACCAAAAGACAAAGGGTTACAAAATGAAAGATACATTTAAAATGATGCTTTTCTGACCTGTTGTTTTATTTAACTCATACCATATTTTTAAAAATAAGCTTAGGTATACTCTAACATAAGTTTAAAAGCAGTCATTATATTTATAGTATGTCAGTGATTTAAAGTACAGCACAACATTTATTAAATAGTCTACATTAATAAACAAGGAAAAAGTTTCCTAATACCTACATAATAAGAAATTTTAAAATATTAAGCTATCACTATCTGGATTTCACCGTAAGCTCTTTCCCAGAATAAACTTTGTAGTTAATATGTACTCATCTCCACAAGCATGCAATGTTACTCGTATCATTTTATATTTCATCTTAGTGAATTAGGCAATCTTAGATGAGAATTATAAGATTATTGCTGAATATTACACTTCATAAAATTTGAAAAACTATAGTATTCATAAAATGAAATATAATTATAAAAATAATACAGTCCTTAGAGTTATGGCACAGATTATCTGACTCACCTCTCCATGGTGCTTGCAATGAAATCCTAACAACATACCATTACTAGTTTTCAGTAAAACTGCTTAAAAATTCTAGACCCATCTAAGTTTGAGAAAAGGACATAAATTCTTATTTTGTCTACCTAAATGTTACCATTAAACCATCCTAAAAGAAATCTCTGAGGAAAATTAAAGATGATGAAATAAGTTACCAAGATACAACAGAAAACATTTCTTGCATGCAAGCTTTCTTTTGCAACAAACTTTTCAATTACTTTATCTTGCTTTACTTTTCACTTCCCACAAAGGTGAAGTTTAGTTCAGAAATGTAACTTTGAGCATAATTTGACTTTGATAAAGTAGGGCAGTTTATGTCAAAAATACTACCTAAACTGTTTATTTGTTGACCTTAAATTTTTCAAAAGATGATAGTTATTCTTTTTTTCTATATATTTTTCTATATTTTATGGAAGGGTCAACAGGGTGTTCAGAGTCTTACTACTAGATCAGACTCATACTGATCCACCTGTTTACAGCCTCCCAAGAGCTGGGATTACAGGCACGGGCGGCCAGACCCAGTCTCAATCACCATCTCAGCCCAACCTGGGGGTGGGGTATTTTCTTAAAGAGTCTAATAATGAACCTAATTTAGATAATTTTTAAAGGCACAAATTGTTTTCATAGACTATTTCAAAATCCAGTGGCAGTGCTTTCTTCAAGTTTTCTAGTGCAATGGATAAAGAAGATAAATCTCACATTATTTTAACAATTTGGAAATCTCCTTAACTGGAAATAAATCAGCAAAAGATGAAAAACAAACCTGTCTCACCTAACAAGAGGAAGGAAATCAGCTGCATATTTTTTTTTAAAGTACAACCTAAACCAAGTTATCCAGTGGAATTCCTTCTATTTTTTCATATCTTGGTATAAAGAGGCATAGCAGGTAACAGGGAAGAACAAAGAAATTATAGATATTTAAGAATACATCTCATTAAAGCTACATGTGTATATCTATGTACATATGTGAATGTATGGTAAGAGAGAAATAAGAAAATTTCCCTCATTTCATCTTTGTCTCTAAAGATATATCACACTGGATTTAACCTGATTGTTTTTATATTCATAAGTAGGTATATGTTTAACATGAATATAAAAACTTTCAAACTCTTCTCAGGCAGAAAATGAAATACATAAAATGCTTCTCTGATTATTTAGATATACTGCTATCTCAGATTTCAAAGTTTTACTAGAAATCAGGATTACAAAACTACATAATTGTATCACTTTCTGGAGCAGAACAATTAAAATATGCACACAAAATAATAAACTCATTTACTTTAAAGATTTATTAACTTAGTTTTTTGCCATTTTAGAATAGAAAAACTCTTTGTTCTTTCCAAAATAATTCCATTTTCAAAGTAAATGGAGTGCCAGTCAACAGACTCTGAAATTTTGTGTATTCATTCATAAATTTTCTATGAATCATTTTATTCTTTTCCTATGATTCTATATCAAAACTATGACACATATTTCATCAAATTGCCATGGTAAAACAACCTGTAATGTAAAATTTTAAGAAACAATTAGAATAGTCAAGACTATCCAAAGCTAAAATAAATAGAATACTAGAAATTAGGTTTAGAAAATAAAAATAGGCAAATAGTTGTATACTGATTCCAAATGCAGAAATTTTCATTGACATCTACTCATTTTTGTATGATCACATAAAATGTCTCTCCATACAAAACATATAGAATTTTAATCTTTGCTTATAGCAAATTTTAGTATCTACCAATCAGTTTTTATAAAGCACCATTTGCATGCTATTTCTGAAATGTTTTAAAAGTGTGAATCTCATTACAAAATTTCACAGTGTAGTTTCTTTTTTAAATTCCTGTATTGACTGCAGTACTCAGAATATGCAAATTTAGGAGGAAGATTGCTCAAAATTTCTGGCAATCGTGAGCCCATAATATTAAGCTGAGCTGTAAATGGATATGGTCGACAATTTCTTTGAATAACTCCCTATGGTTGCAGAATGCTGGACTGTGTTGGATTGTGGTGTCGAGTTCAAGAACCTAAGGTAGTTGAATGTCAATGGAGTGCCCACTTTTGACAGGTGTAGACAAAGGAAGGGTTGTAGA
This sequence comes from Ctenomys sociabilis, assembly GCA_004027165.1. Classification (NCBI taxonomy): domain Eukaryota; kingdom Metazoa; phylum Chordata; class Mammalia; order Rodentia; family Ctenomyidae; genus Ctenomys; species Ctenomys sociabilis. The sequence continues at coordinate 10,746 of PVKA01054462.1, forward strand.
AAGAAAAAATCA
>PVKA01054463.1:0-10795 GCA_004027165.1 Ctenomys sociabilis
CCAAGAAAAGAAAGGAGAAGAGCCGGGAGTGGTGGCGCATGCCTGTAATCCCAGCACTCCGGAGGCTGAGGCAGGAGGATTGTTATGAGTTCGAGAGCAGCTTGAGCTACAAAGTGAGCTTAAGGCCAGCCTGAACTGCATAGTGAGACCCTGTCTCAAAAAGACAAAAAAAAAAAAAAAAAAAAAAAAAAAAAAAAAAAAAAAAAAAAAAAAAAAAAAAAAAAAAAAAAAAAAAAAAAAAAAAAAAAAAAAAAAAAAAAAAAAAAAAAAAAAAAAAGAAAGAAAGAAAGAAAGAAAGAAAGAAAGAAAGAAAAGAAAGGAGAAGCACCTGTGCAGGTGGGCAGGTGGGGCAAGAGAAATGAATCAGAGACAGATGAGAAAGTACAGGAATGGAAAACCAGATTTCCGGGGGTGGCAAACGACTCATAGATAATTTACTGCCACCCCCTCATTTTACAGATGAAGAAACTGAGGCTCAGCAGGGAATCCCTCATCCACACCCCATTGAAGCTGCAGGCCAGCTCTTGCTTGATGCTATGTGGTTCTTCAAACTGAGGACCCAAGGCTGACCAGAAGGTTAGAGATTAAGTCCTCCCCTAAAAGCTGTGGTCTTGCCTCAAGGCAAGAGGCTGGGCCTCCAGAGATACTTCCTTGTCCCTGGGCCTGGAGGGTTCCTTCAACCCGCCTCTCCTCTTTCCCCAACCCTCCCTAAGTGGGCCAGTCTATGGGAAGAAACCCCCCTGCTTCCCACAGACTCCCCAGGAGCTGAGGTAGGCGCTTGAAATTTGCCCAGCAAAGGCCAGGCCTAAGAGCAATGCCAGTCCCTGCTCAGTTTGTCCTCCTTGATGGACCAGCTTCACAGGTTCTGTGACTGCAAAGCAAGGACTGAGGGTGGATGTGAAGAAGTACTTCCAGGGCCCATAGTCTGGAACCATTTTTGCTGAGGTCTTAAAGCAGCTGCTCATGTCTGGGCATGGGCCTGGTACCATCTTTCATCAAGTTCTCCAGATGGTCACAGGGGAGGCATTGTGTTGAGATGTTGGGGGTTCAAGACAGCCTGCCTCTGTCCATGGGCTTTGTGCTCCAGACATGGATAGCCTGATGTTGTGCTACCTTTCTCCTGACTCAGTGCTGGCTGAGCAGCATCATGAAATCCCAAAATCCTTTGCACTTCCCAGGTCACCTGCCCTTCCTCCTTCTCTAGGAAGGCTGTGTGAATGGTTCCATACAGCCCTCCACAACCACTTCCCTGAAGCCCATTTTCTGATGATCAATAAGTGACACCTTATATCTAAACTTCATCCTTCCTCCTGCCATGGCCCAACATTAGCACCTTGACTTGGGCTCTTGTCACAAGGCTCATGCAGCACACTTTTTCTGTCAACACCCCTCCCTCCTGATGATGTTCATCCAGTCCTCAACAGCCAAGCCAGGAGTGGAGGAAACCTCCCAACCAAAGCTCAGGAAAGCCTTTTCCCCCTCTCTGTCTAATCTAAGTGATGGTTGTCTCAAGGGACTGTCTTTCTTGCACAGTCCACCTTACATTTATAGGCAAATGTGAGCCTCCAATCCTAGCATCGTAACCTCAGTACCAGTCCCCAAAGAAGCATGGGAACCAGGTAAGAATAGAAATGAACAGAGCTGGAAAAGGAACAACGTTTGTTTCCTACCCTCTTGTTCCAGTCCCAGCTCCTGGGGTCAGCGCTCCCCAGAGGCAAGCCCCAGACTAAAGACCCACAGACAAATCTCAGTATTACTCCTTTTGCAGGCAGACCGATACCCTTGGGACTTAATCAAATGGAAGAGCCTAGGAAATGGGTCATTCAACAGCCTCTGGTATTTTACCCAGAGCAAGATATCAGCTTCACCCCAGGAGCAGCACAGGAAGTACAGAGTTTGGGAGTAGACTGTGAAGCACGTCTTCCCAGGATATGCTAGATAAAGAGGTGGAACACCTAGTCCTTGAAAGCATCAAGGAAGCAATACTCTGTCTCTCTACTAACTTTACGTATACTGTCTGGTGCAGTCCTCAGTGCCAAGCTCAGGGCCTGGCACAGAATACAAATGTGTGAATGAAATTCCTCCAGAGGAAGGTCAGATCCTAGGTGATAGATGAAGAATCAGGCACAGAAAGGTTAAACAACTTGCTCAAGGTCACGTGTCTTATCTGGGCAAGTTTCAGTGGAAAAGCTGATTTGATAACAGATGCTGGTAGAAAGAAGAGCCAAGAAGGGTGGAAATACATTATCAGACACACCTCGGGAGTTCCAAAGAGAGGTCTATCAGGAGATGACCACCTGAGAAAGACAGCTTTTCTACTATATAACTTTTAACTAACACATGGAAGATTGCTTTGTAGCTCATGCAAGTTCTGCAGATAACATGAAGAGATCAACAGGCAGACCAGGACCCTGAAGACTGAAAGAGAAAGCCAACACCAAGAGTCTGGGCCACCATCGCCAAGACCTTTGCCAGAATTTAATACCTTGTGACCTCAGAAGGTCACATAGCCCATGCCTCTCCCAAGCCTCTAGAAAATAGAGATATCAGGCACAAAGAGGATGCATGTAGGCAAGAAGAGCCAGGGTCATTGTCCTTAGGGTAACAGCTGGAGCCATCAAGTTCCTCCTTCCTTAGATCTCTCCTTTGTTGTTACTCTTCCTGCTTCTGTCTGATTTTATTTATTTATATTTATTTATTTAGTGGATCCGGGGATTGCACTCAGGCCCTTGCACTTGCCAGGCAAGCGCTTATTCAACTGAGCTATCTCCCCAGCCCCCTGTCTGATTTTAATAATTTGCTTTTTAATAAGAAATATACAAGGCTCAAAATTCAAAAGGCACCAAAAGTTATGCACTGACAAATAAGTATCCCTTCCATCTTCAGGGCTTCTGGCCACCCAGGGCCTCTCAGCATTGTAATCACAATGACCATTGGTCTTGGACAACCTTCAACAGACATTCTGTGCTTCTTCTGGCTTGTATCGTGAAGCCACCATGAAGCTATGTTGAGGCCTGATGTTTTGGGCAGAGGTGAGAAGGGGACACATGTGGTCGGGTCTTGGTGTACTAAATACTCTCCATTTTCCCTTCCACCCTGGAAAGATGCAGAAATGATGGGGCAGAAGAGAGGGGTAGTGGCTGCATGCTTAGGCATTCAGAAACCTTACATGGGGTATAGGGCTCAAGAGCCAGGCAGAAGCAGGAACCCTCCCCAGGGGTCTATTCCCTGCATCTGTGTCGTGAGACCCTGTGCACCTGCACTAAATACACTTTTTAAAAAGTATTCTTTGGGATAATAATAATAGCAAAGGGATGTACAGAGTGAGGCTGAGGCTGTTGGAAATGGTGGTTAAGATGGGAGCTCAGCAACCTTCCAGGTACAGGGACAGTAGCTGAGAAACAGCAGAGCGACCCATCTTTCCTAAGAGCCTGGGCTCTTAGGACCCTCCACCTGGCCTGGCCTGACGTGGACCCACTCAGTTCCTCGTCACGCTTTCCAGCGGACAAGGCTCTGCATCACTCCTCTGCCACCTGTCGCACGGTCGGGCGGTGCTTACCTCAGGCTCCCTCCACGTTAGGTGCAGCCGGTGGCACCGGCATGATAGTCTCTGGTGGCCGTTTCCTTTTCCCACTTTCCTGCAGTCTCTGTCAGAACCCATCATTCCACCTCGCTCTTATATGTTTTGGTGGAACCAGGGATTGAACTCAGGCCCTTGCGCTTGCCAGGGAAGCACTTATTCCACTGAGCCATCTCCCTGGCCTCCAAAGGATACTTAAAAAAAAAAAATGTATTTAGTGCAGGTCTACAGGTCTCACTTCACAGATCGGACTTATAGTGATCTTTCTTGTTTTTCAGCCTCCCAAGTGGTGGGATTACATGTGCCCCAGCACGCCCTGCCTCAGTCGCCGTCTCAGCCTTCCCTGGGGCCAGGGCCGGCTCGGCAGGCTCCTGCGTCTGCCTCAGCAGGCACTGTAATCCACTGAGCTATCTGCCCACCTCCCTCAAAGGATACTTTGGTCATGAAGATGGTGAACCCCAACCTAAAGTCAGTCCTCCATCTGATTAAGGGATATGAATCTCTTTGCCAGTAGATCTCCTTATTGGGGGGGGGGGATGCCCTAGCACAGCTGTTGAACTTGTGCCCATCACTCTAGATCCTCAATTATGACCTGCTGTGAGGTAAGGCACACGTTAACCTCAACAGTGGGACGGTTTCCCTCTGCCCTCCCTCCAAACCCTGCCCTGGTTGACCTCATTATTTCCATTTACTAATGAAGCAATTATTATTGAGCACTATCCTAGGTTCTTGAAATACAGTAGTAAGCAAAACTGAAGGAAGATTCTTGCATGTAGAGTTTGTGTCCTAGTAGGGAGACTAGTAATAAATAATGTACTTACTAAATAAGTAATTACAGCACTTTTTTTTTTTTTTTTCGGAACCAGGGATTGAACTCAAGCCCTCGCACTTGCCAAGTAAGTGCTTATTCTACTGAGCTATCTCCCTGCTCCCCCTTCTTTTGTATTTAGGACTGGGTCTACAGAGTCTCATTGCATAGATTGGACTTGTAGTGATCCTCCTGTTTACAACCTCCCAAGTGCTGCAATTACAGGTGCATGCCACCATGCCAAATCTCAGTCGCCATCTCAGTGTACTTCAGGGGCAGGGCTGGCACAGCAGGCCCCAGGATTGAGCTCCTGGCCCCTGTGGCTGCCTAAGCAGACACCTTAATCTGCTAAGCTATTTGGCTTGCCCTATAGCACATATTGAAAGTAATAATTGTAGAGGCTTGGGAGATGCCTCAGTGGAATAAGTACAAGGGCCTGAGTTTAATCCCCTGTTCTGCCAAAAAAGAAAGAAAGAAAGTAATAATTGTCACAGCCCAAGCAAGAGGGATCAGGATAGGGGAAAGTGAGATTTTTCAATATAGTATTCAAGGATGTCTTATGGAGAATGTGGAATTTTCACGAAGACTTAAAGAGGTTATAGGGGAGGCTGAGGCAGGAGGATTGTTGTGAGTTCGAGACCAGCCTGAGCTACAAAGTGAGCTTAAGGCCAGCCTGAGCTGCATAGTGAGACCCTGCCTCAAAAAAGACAAAAAAAAAAAAAAAAAAAAAAAAAAAAAAAAAAAAAAAAGAGGTTATAGGTAAGTGAGCCTGCAGATAGCTTGGCAAGAATATTCTAAGTAGAAAGAACAGCCCATGCAAAGTCCCTGAGCCAGGATCGCACTTGTCAATATCATGGAACCTGGAATCTAACACAGCTGGAAGAGAGTGAACTAGGAAAGTGGGAAGTGTTGACTTCCACAGACAGGAGGGGCCAGGTGAGGTAGAATCCTATAGGCTAACTTAGGGACTTTGCTTTTTACTGGGAAGGAAAGGGAAAGACCTAATTGGACTTTAGTTTTTGAAACAGTGCTTCTTTTTATTGAGAATGGGCTGCAGCAGGGTGAGGGAAGGTGTGAGGAGACTTGAAAGCTTATTAGGCGTCTGGACTAGAGTGGTGGCAGAGTAGATGCGGTGAGTGGAACCCAGGTTCTAGAGCTGGTGACAGTGCCACATCCCCAGTTTCCTTCCTTTTGCTCTCCTCACTTCCTAGGTTGGTTTCTCTTCCTTTGAAGGCTGAGAGCTCTCTGGGGACCCAGTCCCCGGCCCCCGGTCTGCCCTGACACCCAGGAAGGACCCTATGCCAGAGGCAACAGGCCCTAATGCCTAGGAAAGGGCTGACAAACAGCACAGCCCACAGCCCTCCCCGGCTCCAGGCTCCCTGAGCGAGGGGAAGAGGCTGCTGTCTCTAAAGAGGATGTGATGGACAGTTATTGAAGGTGCTCAGCTGGGGGCTCCACTCCAGTCTTAATCTGAGCCGCCCTCAAGGAAATCATAACCAGCTCTTAAAAACATGTTAAGACCAAAGCTGCTGTGTGTGTTTGAGCAGCGCTTCAGACAGCTACTTAGCACTGGAGGCCTCTGGGCCTTTGATGCCTCTGCTCCTCGCCTTGCCCTCTCCCCCATCTGGCTGGTGTTTATCGCCAAGACGCTTAAATCACACTCATTTCCTGTAAACATTTCACTAGAAATGCCATCCACAGCTCCAGAAATGCATCTGTTACCGTCTTGGGGTGTTACCGTCAAGGAGCTTTGGGGTGATGACTCCCCATCTCTCTCCTTGTCCCCTATCATTCCTCCTCCCCTGGCCCACATTCTCAGGTTTCATGCTTTAAGAACAGCTTCCCCTCCATGAAACGGGGCACTTAGTGCCAGGATTATTTACAACACTGAGATGGGAACAGGCGCTGGGGAACAGCCCGCCCATGGACACTTTCTCTTCCAGAGCTCAATAAATAGACCACATTGCTGTTACCGCCTGGTGTCTTGGCCTCCTCTGTGTTTCCTGCTGGGTTCAGGAGAGCCAGGGAGGGGGGGACAGGAGAACTTGGGACTGGTTCAAGACAAAGATGTCTTCAGAATTTAAGGTGCTTATAAGCCAGGCTCTAAATAAATTTATCCCTTGCTGTACCTCTGGCCCTGGTACTTCTCTGCCTCAGGCAAGTACTTCTTGGCATTAAGTTCTGGTAGGGCTTGTTGTTCCCCAGGGGCCTCCTGTCTCTCCAGGAAGGTCAGCATCATGTCCCCATCCCAGTGGCAAAGCAAGGACTCAGGCTGAAGCCTCTGACCTGAGTTGGAAGAGGGCTGTGGGAGATTCTGGGGCCCCCTTCTGAGGAAAGGTGAACTGGCTCAACTCCTTCTCTAGCAGAGACAGCAGGGCTAAAAACTTTCTTTCTGGACTCCCCAGCCATACCCAATCACTCTTCCAAACTTGAAAGTCAGTTGGTATCTGACACTGGAGGACCCTAACCCATTTTACAGCTCCCTTTCTGACCCCATGTTTTGGCCAGTGTTGCAGTAAGAAAAAGCGCTGCCAGACCCCTAGTCCTTCCCAAGGGCCTGACCCAGCTCTTCCTCAGGCATTGAGGCATTGCTACCTTCTTCCTCCCACACCCATCACACTCCCTGCTCTGGGGAGATTCCTGCAGGAGTTCCAGGGAGCCCAGGTGGGAGGCTACAGGGCGGTAGAGAGGGAACAAGGTTGAGCCAAGGTAGGACAGGCAGGGGAGGCAGCCTTAGTCTTCGGGGGTCAGGCAATGCCCCTTTACAAGCCAAATGAAGAAAAAAAGTTCTAAGGGGAGCATATGACTCCATAAAATAAAGGGACATAATTGGGAGCGATATCTAATTTATCTATTGAATGCCTCCTACGTACTCTTTTATCACTTAGATGGACAGAATATAATTGGTGTGCTGAACGCCATCAATCTCAGGGCCTGGGCTTCCTGTGCTGGCTACACCTATTACTGTCAGATTATGACACTGTAATACCAAGATCAATGACATTTTAAATGTGCTCCAGTTATGGGCAATTGCTGACAATAAAAACAGTGACAAATTGATGAAACTTGGGCAGTGATGATCTGATGTCAAAAATAAACCATAAATAATCTGCTTTCCAAACTAGGAGAGGTGCCCAGGACACCAGCTGGGAGGGGGGGCAGGCCCAGGGAGAGGAGACCCTGTTCTACCCACAACACCTTGGCCACTCAGGGAGCTCACCTGTTGTGGAAACCGCCCTCTAGCTGGACCTACAGGGTGCCAACAGAAAGATGCAGAGGCTACCTTGGGTCTCTTTAAAGAGAATCCCCAGCACTGAGAATCTAAAAAGTGTCTCTGTGTGGTGGCCAGGGTGTAGGCCAAATAGGCTGATGGAGGTACCTGGGGCCCCTTCTGTGTCCTCCCACTCTGAGGTGTTAGCGCAGACTGGCTGAGTTACAGCCAGCCTTAGCATTAAGCCTGACGAAGACCTTGCCGGGCTCCCTGTGTGCAGGGTCAGCCCATGGAGCCAGAGGCTCCCCACCCTGCCCTCCCCTGCCCCAGACCTCAGCTCTCCAGGCTCCATCCCCTCCCACCCATGGAAGGCAACTGCAAACCTTCAGCCATCATGGCTATTTTGGGGCACACCAAGGTGTGCCTTTTTCCCAGCTCCTGATTTTTAAGGGACTGCCTTACTTTATAATGTTGCTTTCATACGACTCTTTCATTTTAACAATCACATGTTTGAACTATGGGTACGATTGCTCATGTTACTATCACAGTTGCTACCATTGGCAAGCATTTGTGGAGTGACTCCTACCTGGCAGACTCTATCCAGGTGTTTCACAGATGTTGTCTTTAAGTCCCTTGTGGTTGAGGATTATTTCTCATATTCAGGAAGCAAGGACTCCTAGGCTAAGAGACAGAGCAACTTGCCTACGACATTGGTCCTTTCATCTCCTTTATAGATAAGGCTGAGGAGCTCCCTCAAGAACTTGTGATTAGTCAGGGGCACAGCTTGATAAGACCCAACTTGTCTGACCCTTCCTGGGTCACACCTGAGCACTTTCGAGACAGCCCCGGCAGCCCCCCAGCCTTAGGTGCTAAGAGATAGCGGCACACCCAGTCTGTTTTGGAGCCAACATTCAGAGAGGTTTCAGCTACTTTTCTTCTCTGAATTTCTAGTAGTTGTGAGAATTTAAGCTGCATAATACAAATAAAAACATTTGGCACCGAGCCTGACATAGAGTATATACTCACTTAATGGTAGTTGTTAAAAATCAAACCTGTGACAGTGGCAGTTACTGTCTCAGTTACTGTTCTTTCATTGCTGGGACAAATATCTGACACCCAAAATGAAGGAAGGAAAGGTTTATTTAGCTCACAGTTAGTGGAGGTTTCAGTCTATACTAGACTGGTTCCAAGGCAGAGGGGCACATGGAAGAGGGCAGCAGCGACAGAAGGCAGCAAAACAGCAAGAGCAAACGGGAAGAGCAGCGGCAACAACGGCTACAGAGAGCAAGTCTGTCCCCCTTAAGTTGCATTTAGGCTCTCTGCTCCAGGCTGGGAGTAGTACTTACACCCATAATCCCTGCAGCACTCACATCTATAATCCCAGTGGATCATGAGGTAACCACAAACTCTGTCCCCTGACTGCATGAGGCTTTGGGGGGACAACTGGACACAAACCATAACAGCAGGGAACTTAAGCAAATTAAAAATTGAAAAAGAAGGGCAGGGAGACACTCCGTAGAGTAAGTGCTTGCCTGCCAAGTACAAGGTCCTGAGTTCAATCCCCAGGGAGAGAGAGAGAGAGAGAGAGAGAGAGAGAGAGAGAGAGAGAGAGAGAGAAGAAGGAAGGAAGGAAGGAAGGAAGGAGTCAGACCACATTGTGCAACACCTCTCATCTAGTGCAGGTGGGCCAGGGCCACACAGCAATAATGGCAGGCTGAGTGTCACAGTTTACAAAGGAAAACCCTCTCAGTGCCACAGGGGGGATTTTTTTTTTTTTTTTTTTTACTTTGGGATTTTGTTGTTATTACTTGATTTTACTTTGCTTGCTTATTTGTCTTTTAGAGACAGTCTCACTATGTAGCCTAGGCTGGCCTTGATCTTGAGGTGGTCCTCCTGCCTCAGCTTCTCCAGTGCTGGGATTACAGGTGTACACTGCCACATCCCGTCTTGGTGGCCAACTCTGTGTGTCCAGGGCAGAAGTGGTGGGGCATGTGGTGCTGGGGATCGAATCCAGGTCCTTGCAGTTGCCTAGGTAGGTGCTTAGACCACTGAGCTATCCCCACATCCCTATTTTCTTATTAATAGAAAAAAATCCATTTTGCTGTGTGTGTTGTAGGGGTGGGTGTGTGCATGCACGTGTGTGTGTGTGAAACTGGGGATCAAACTCAGAACCTCACATCCCTAGCTGAAAAAAAATCCTAATTTCATGTAACATAAGTAATGAATATAAGCCAGGTGTGGTGTGGCACATTCCTGTAATTCCAACACTAGGAAGGCTGAGTTCAAGGTCAGTTTGGGTTATATGGTGAGTTCAAACCTAGCCTGAACTACATAGGGAGATCCTGTCTCAAAAAAAAAGAAAAAACTATGAAGCATCCTACTCTTTTAATTAAACATACTTTAAAAATGAGTAAAGTTCTTAAGGCTTTAAGTTGCATTCAGGCTTTCAGCCCTAAGACTGTTAGTCCAAGTTTGCTCTCTTTTCCCTACCATGTAGGGAGTTTGTTAGATAAGCTTGAGGCCTGCAAGATAACTCAGTGGACTAAGAGCCTGCTTTAGGCAAGCACAGGGATTGGGATTCAATCCCTGGCACCACATGCTCTGCCAGCCCCACCCTAGGTGCGCTGAGCTGGCCACTGAGAACTGGAGTGGTGGTGCACGCCTGTAATCCCGGCGCTGGGGAGGCTGAAAACAGGAGGATCACTGTGAGTCCTAGCTGCACAGTGAGACACTATACCAAATACATTAAAAAGAGACCAGGGAGATAGCTCAGTAGAATAGGCACTTGCCTGGCAAGTGCAAGGTCCTTAGTTCAATCCTCAGTACTGCAAAAACAAATGAACTGAATACATTTAAAAAAATTAAAAGCTTGAGGATCCATATATTAGGGACAGACGTGGACAAGAATAGCCAAGGTTTCAAACTTCTCCACCCTTTAAGAGAACAAGACAAACAACATTGCTGCTTCTACCTTCCCACTGTGTGACATTCAGATTTGACATTAAGGATATGAAGTTTTCAGCTAAAAACTAACAAGGAGCCAGGCATGGTGGCGCATGCCTGTAATCCCAGCACTCGGGAGGCTGAGGCAGGAGGATTGTTATGAGTTCGAGATCAGCCTGAGCTACAAAGTGAGCTTAAGGCCAGCTGGAACTGCATAGTGAGACCCTGTTTCAAAAAAAAAAAAAAAAAAAAA
>PVKA01054464.1:0-10753 GCA_004027165.1 Ctenomys sociabilis
TTATTTTTTTTTTTTTTTTTTTTTTTTTTTTTTTTTTTTTTTTTTTTTTTTTTTGTCTTTTTGAGACAGGGTCTCACTATGCAGTTCAGGCTGTCCTTAAGCTCACTTTGTAGCTCAGGCTGGTCTCGAACTCACAACAATCCTCCTGCCTCAGCCTCCCGAGTGCTGGGATTACAGGCGTGCGCCACCACGCCCGGCTAATATGACTTTACTTTTTATACCTCCATTTTTATACTTTTCTGCTGGATGGTTAAGACCGAGTTAAAGCAAGACCTATATAACAAGAAATGTAACTTTTGTATCAGATAAAGTCAGTCAGGTACCTGGTATAGATTTTTTGCTTTTGTTGTGGCCAATTGCAGTTTTATATACCTCACTTATGTGTATGTCAAATTACTTTTCTCTACTGGGGAAGTTTTCTGCCATGAAGTCTTTTTTATATCATTTGTGTTAACTCCAGCTTTTTTTTTTTTAATGGATTTCAGTTAATCTAGTTATTCTTCTTTGTATTAACTAGCAGTTGTATTGATTTCTCATGGTCTCTTGCTATTTTATTTTTTATTTTTTATTTTTTTATTTTTTGTCTTTTTGAGACAGGGTCTCTCTTTGCAGTTCAGGCTGGCCTTAAGCTCGCTTTATAGCTCAAGCTGGTCTTGAACTCACAACAATCCTCCTGCCTCAGCCTCCCGAGTGCTAGGATTACAGGCATGCGCCACCATGCCCGGCGTGAAAGCTCATAAATATTTTTTTCTTTTTTTTGCAGAACCAGGGATTGAACTCAGGCCCTTGTGCTTGCCAGGGAAGCGCTTATTTCACTGAGCCATCTCCCCGGCCCTCTCTTGCTATTTTAAAGAAATCTTTCTTTTTATGATCGCTAGCTACAAACCTGTCTTCTCTGTCTGAGCTCTTGTTCTCATACCTGATTGTTCTGCTGTGATTACTTTCCATAGACTTTGTATTTTCTTGGATATCTGCTTGAATCTGCCTTATGGATTCCAGTTCTTTCCTATTCTGAGCACACATGGTTCTTTAATTTTGTTAAGCTCTTCTGTTTTCTTCTCTGTATCTGCTCTAGCATCACTAATCATGGTTTTTATTGTGGACACCATCTCTGTAGTCATCTGAGGAATTATTTCTGATTTGATGTTTTCTAGAGCCTCAATCAGTTGCTTTGTTGTTATCACTTCAGAGCAGCCAGGTGGGTGGTTTTGTGTTGTCTTACTGCATTAACCCCTGGATTTGCCTTTGGTGATGTTTGGGGTTGCATGTTTGTAACAGTTCTTTAGAACAATTATTTCACTTTTGGCTATAATTGTACTATTAATAACAACATAACACACAGTCTGGAAAATGACAAACTAGGGTGGCCAGGTAGCTCAGTGGATTATAGTGCCTGCTTAGGCAGATGCAGGGCCTGAGGTTTGATCTCCACATGCTGTACCAGCTCCATCCCTGGGGTGCACTGAGACTGCAAATGAGATGGTGTGGTAGCAAGCACCTGTAATCCCAGCACTTGTGAGGCTGAAAACAGGAGGATCACTATGAATCTGATCTGTGTAGTGAGACCCTATAAACTCTACACTAAATACATTAAAAAAAAAAGAGGGGCTTGGAGATGACTCGGTGGAATAAGTGCTTCGCTGGTAAGTGCAAGGGCCTGAGTTCAATCCCACTTCCAAAAAAAAAAAAAAAAAAAAAAAAAAAAAAAAAAAAAAGAGAGAAGGAAAAGAAAATGACAGATTAAAGTAACCATTAAATTGTCAAGTTTAACCATATGAACTAGATTAGTGGTTATATAGCAAAGTCTAAAAACTGAAAATTGTATGGAGTGTACAAGTCCTTAGTATGTCAATTTTACCCTCAGGTATTAAATTAAAATGGCTTGGGTAGAAAATGGAGAAGTGGAAGAAGAGGAAGAGATTAGAAGGTTGGAGAACAAAGAGAGTGTGCTAACTGTGTAATACTGGTGTAGTAGATTTGAAGGAGAGCAGGAAGAGATAAAAAGAGGACCTGAATAGAACCACAAGTACGAAGAGGCTAGACATCATGCTCACACTCATATATGTGTGTGAGTGTGTGTGTGTGTGTGTGTGTGTGTGTTCAAACAATGATGGAGAAAGAAAAATCAAAAGAAAGAACAAAATCAAGCAGTAGCAAAAAACCTTATACAACTACTACAAGCAAACAAAAACAAATCAGAGAGAACAACAATAACAACAAAAAACAATCGTCAACAACAAAAGTCTACTTCTAGATTTGTCTTTGTCATTGCTGGTAAACAAGGTATAGGGGGTCCTAAAATATTTTTATTTATCTGAAAAAACCAGAGAGATTGCACTCTTTGGTGGCCTGTAGCCATCCAAATACCAAGTATCTGTCATACCCGAGTCTAGCTAGGAGCTGCTAGATGGAGCCAGCCTGCACCCTGAGTTCTGAGCTCTATTAGTCCCTTTCTAAATTGGTTCTCTATCATAATCACTCTCTTGAGTGGGACAACTGAGCCCTCAGAATTTAGGGGGCAGCTAGTGAAGTCCTTCACATCAGCTGCTCCCCTCCACTGCTGTGTCTTTTCCTGGAGGTCCCCGGGGTCACCAGCAGTTGCCGTCTATTGTCAGGTTTGAACTGTGCCTCTACTGTAGCGTTTCCTCTGCTGGGGAGATGGTGCTGTTGTCTGGCCCTGTGCATGAAGGTGAACTCCCAATTTTCCCAGAGTTGCAGATAAGATGAGATGATGGGGATACAGACCTCAAAGATCACTTCTTTGAGGAAGTGCTCCTGCCATCAGGTTCTCCTGTGTGGCTAGATTTGGACTGGTTATAGTGCTTGCCAAGGAAGCACTTATTTCACTGAGCCATCTCCCTGGTCCATGGAGAGCTCTTTACTGATGGGTACAGCAAACCAATTTTCAAATTCAAAATCCTTTATAGCTTCTCTTCAATTTTCTCCTTTGACCCATGGGTTTCAAAGTGTTTGGTTTTAAACTATTGAGGGTTTTCCAGATTTTTTTAAATTGTTTTAATTTAAAGAAAAAGAACAAAAACAAAGACACAAACAAGGTATTTTTCTAATATTAATGTCTAATTTAATTCCATTGTGGCCAAACAACAACTTTTATATCAGTTGAATTCTTTTAAATCTATTAGACTTGCGGCCGGGGAGACGGCTCAGTGGAATAAGCGCTCCCCTGGCAAGTGCAGAGGCCTGAGTTCAAACCCCAGTTCCTACAAAAAAAATTAAATCTATTAGACTTGTTAATGGCCTAGAATATTTCTCTTTATAAATGTTCCATGTGCATTTGAAAAGGATAGGTGTTCTGTTCTTTTGGGCAGAGCATTTGAATGTTGTACATTAGTTGATAGATGGTATTATTCAAACCTACTGTAACTTGCTGACTTCTAGTGTATCTTTCCATTAACTATTGACAATAGAGTACTGAATTATCTGATTATAGTTGTGAATTTGTTGGTTACTCATCATAGTTCTATCAGTTTTTTATTTCATGTAATTTGCAGCTCTGTCTTTATTTGCATAAGTATTAGGATTGTTACTCCTCTTGATGAACCATTTTCGACATGAAATGGCCTTCTTCATCCCTGATATATCAGTTATAGCTAATCTTAGGAAGCATAATGTAGAGTGAATTGTGTATATGCATACATAATTATTATGGAAATAGGCTTGCATGATTATAGTAATTGGTCAGGCAGTCTTAAAAATATTTATTTATATATTTATGTATTTATGTATTTAATACAGGGTCTTGCTACACAGTTCAGACTTGTAGTGATCCTCCTATTTCAGCCTCCCCAGGATTGGGATTACAGGTATGCACCACTAACTTCAGGGCCAGCACAGCATGTGGTACTGGGGATCGAATTTGGGTCCTTGCACTTGACAGGAGGCGCTTAGGCCACGGAGTTAACTCCCCAGCCAGTCAGGCAATCTTATATGCTTTATTTTGATGGGGATAAGTAGGCTTATGTCAAGAAATACCAGAATTCCCCAAGATCTTTAGAATTTATTCAGATCATATAACTTCCTTTCTCTTCAGTGAGGTCACTGGTATCGGTTTGAAAAATCTTCAACCAATAATAATTGAAAACGAAATGTTTTAAAGAAGTCTTACTTTATATCATCATCATCATCATCATCATCATCATCATCATTTATTTGCTACAGGATCTACAGGGTCTCATTACGTAGATCGGACTTGTAGTGATTTTCCTGTTTTCAGCCTCCCAAACACAGCGCGCATGCACCACCATTCATGCCAGGTCTCAATTGCTGTCTCAGCATGTGCAGGGTGAGTGTGGTGGGGTGTGGGGGCAGCAAGTTGGGGATAGAAAGAAGTCTTTCTTTTTTTTAGTGGAACCGGGGATTGAACTCAGGACCCTGCATTTGCCAGGGAAGCTCTTATTCTACTGAGCTATGTCCCTGGCCCTGCTAGAAATCTTACTTTATACTTAGCATGTTGTGTCCCTCAAAACATGTGTTCACATCCTAATCTTGATGCATGTGAATGTGACTTTATTTGGAAGTAGGGTTTTTGTAGATACAAGCTAAGATGAATTAATATGGGTGCTTTTTCCATGCTAGTGTCCTCCTAACAGACAAATTTAGACACAAAGGAGATAAAAAGAGAATGGCATATAGAGATGGAGGTACAAGTTGGGGTGATAAATCTATAAGTCAGTAAATGTCAAGGATTATTGGCAACTTCCAGGAGAGACCATGGAACAGATCCTTCCATTGGGCCTTTAGAGGGAACATGACTCTGCTGGCATCTTGATTTTAGACTTCTAGCTTCAGGAACTATGAAAGTATAAGTTTCTGTTGTATCAAAATACTATGCTTGTGGTATTAAAAGTGGAGCATTCCTGTAGAGAGCTGCGCACAGCCGCACCTTAAAGACGGTGCTGGCTTCCGCCTTCCGCCTTCCACCCCCGCCTGGGGGTGAGTGCTCTCCGTAGCAAACAACTTCTCATTTGGCTAAGGCTAAGACTATGGCGTTGCTTCCGCGTACCTGGACTTATCGGCTGTGCCCACTGGTTTAAAGCCATGAGCGGGCTTCCCCTCGGGAGAGGCAAGAAGGCAAGGGGAAGAAGATTGTATAGGGGTCCTGAATAAACCACGGAAAGAAGAGCTGGGTGTCGCGTCTTCCTTGCTGGCGAGGGTTGCGCGCGACACATTCCTATAATAAGTACCTAAAAATGAAGATGTCAGCTTGAAATTATGTAATAGATAGAGTCTGAAATATTTTGGGGCTCTTAATAGACCAAGGCTTTGTTGCCTTGAAAAGATCATTGGTAGAAGGTAGAAGTAGGTATATTAAAGGTAAACTGATCCTGGCATCGTAGTGCATGCCAGTACTCTGGTAGGCTGACGCAGGAGAATTGCAAGTTTGAGTCCAAGCTCGGCAACTTAGTGGTTTAGCCAGACCTTGTATCAGAAGAAACATTAGAAGGCTAAAGATGTAGCACAGTGTAAAGCCCTGGTGATGGGAAAATAAAAGGGTCTGTCTCTGGCTAGGGATTAAATGGAAGAGAAGAGGACACTAGATAAAGCTTCTCTCTTAGAAAATGCATACATATCATGATTTTTAGGCTGATAACAGAATGCTGCTAGAAATAATGAGCATTAAAGATACTCCTGATGAGGTCCCAGACAGAAATGAGTAACATATTTGCTACAGAGCAGAAGTTGTGAACCTATGGCCCATGAGCCACAGCAGGCTGTTTATATCATTGAAAGCTGTAAAAGGTTTGCCATTGCTGCTATAAAATAAATGACTGTGTCCATCCTGAAAATTCTTATGTTGAAATTGTACATCTACATATAAGAATATAATTTAGTTTCCCTAATAATATCAGCTTCAACAAATACATATTGAATTTCATTTATATGAAATATAATAAAAAAGGCCAAACCAATACCTAGTGATCAAAATTTCTGTGAAATGGCTACCTTTGGTGGCTACTGGAGGGTAAGGATTTGAAGCCAGGTCAAGGGGAATTCTGAGGCATGATAATGTTCTACTTCTTCATCTACATGCTAGTAACAACGTGTTGAGCCTATGACAAATGAAGAAAATATACTTGTATTACTTACTTGTAAAAGCATTTACTAACCAATACTGTTCATCTGCTCTTTATTCAAAATATCACAACACTGATGACCAAGATGAGCTATTTTTTACTACAATACTCTTATCTTTAACAGAAATATAAATAAGGTAGTAAAAATAGAAAGGCTTGAGTTTTTCTTTTTTTTTTTTAATAATTTTACTGAGAAACAAATATCAGTGAGACAGTTTCACAACCGATTACTGGCATATTTTTCAAGAATTACTACATTGCATATTGTTGTTTTAGTGGTTATTCACTGTACCTGATGCAGACATGATATCCTGTCTCAAACACTATTATAACAAACCTCTCTATTCATTGAATTAAGAGAATGGAGCTGTATATCCTACATATTTTGAGTATACAGATACAAAAGGGTCATTCATTTGTTTTTTTTTTCTTTTTCTTTTTTCTTTTCATTTTATTGAAGTACAAATACCAATGAGACAGTTTTAAGATACCTTGACGAGATGGATTTGATAAATTAATACATTGCAAACTGTTTTCATAATGTTTTGGTATCATAGAAGGTGCATACATGATATACTTACAGACATTATTATAGCATATGTCTCTTATCAGTAAATTAAGAGAGTGTAGCTGTTTGCGTATCTTATTTTTTATACCTGAATTACATCAAAGATTCAATAATTAATACTTTCTACCTTGTTATTTTCCTAGTGGTTGTCCATAGTAGTAGAAGTCGACATAATATCCTGTCCAACCACCATTAGTGCAAATCTTGCCTCTCATAGAATTATGTAGAAGTACGGCGTTATCTATCCCAACTGTACTGTCCATACACACACATCATGATTCTTAATTTCTATACCCCTTCCTTTGTCTACACCTGTCAAAGATGGGCACTCCATTGTCATTCAACTAATTTAGGTGCCTGACTCGACAACATAATCCAACATAGTCCAGCATTCCATAACAATAGTGAGTTATCTGAAGAATTTGTTGACCCTAGCCATTTACAGCTCAACTTATTATTATGGCCCCGTGGTGTATACCTCATTTTTATACTTTTTTGCTGGATGGTTAAGACCTAGATAGAGCAAGACCTATACCACCACATCTACTTTTTGTTTCTTATGAGGTCAGCGAAGTCCTCTCAGGGTTTATCTTGTAGCCCTGTACCATATTCTGTAGATCTTTTGTCTGTGTCATTCATGTGGAGGAGTCAATGGCCAATGCTTGACCAGTTTGCTCTCTGTGAGAGCTTGAGAGAAAGTTTTCTCTCTATGTGACTCTCAGACTTGAGTTTTCAAAAGGAAGACTTCCTCTAAAATCAGTACTTTGGTTTAACTCTTTGTTCAACAGTCACAAAATTTGCCAGCTATTCTCCATCTGGGTGTCTTTCCAAAAGAATTGAAAATATTGTACCACAGTGATACATGTATACCCATGTTTATAGCAGCACAATTTGTAATAACTCAGTCTGGGGAACAATCCAAATGCTCACCAGCTAAGGACTAGATAAAAAAAAAAGTCTTTTTATACAATGGAGAAGTGTAAACTGGAGACTTTTATAGGTCAGTGGATGCAACTTGAGACCATATTCTAAAGTGAAATAAACCAGATGCACATATATAAACATCATATTGTCTCCCTAGTCTGAGAAGCTGAAAGAGTAGATCCAAACTATACAAGTACATATGAGTAACATATTTGCTACAGAGCAGAAGTTGTGAACCTATGACCCATGAGCCATAATTTTGTAAAATGGGAAGAAACTTCAAAAGGAAAGAAACTGGATTGGAGGGATGGAGAAAAGAAGGAAGAGAAAAGAAAAAAGAAAAAAATATATAATTAAACAGTAAATTAAAAATATAATTAATGAATTTTGACAATGAGAAATTTTATGGAAGATGAATATAGAGTGTCATAAATTTTATATGAAGGACCTGTGTTAGTATGGTGGGGAGGGAGGTTCAAGTAAAAATTCCAGAAGAAACTGATTTTTTTCAGCTTGGGCTTGAAAGGTAAAGAACTATGTAGAAAAAACAGTTCAGATATTGATATCGTCTTGTGATAAGTTTCAAAAAAGAAAATGAGTTGAGAAAGTCAAGGAATAAGAAGGCCAGAACATTATAAATGAACATTTCTAGCTAGAAATATGATTAGAGATAGGCAGTTGGCAGAGGTAGGCCATTTTCAGCATGTTGGATTTGATCATAAGAGTAATGAATAAAAAAGTTGTAGTAGGGAATAAACCTCTTTGATCTTTGTCCAATCATATGGTAGTGGTGGCTTGGGTTGGAGTGGTAACAGTGAAGACAGAAAGCAGTAGGGATGTGCTAGAAGTGTGCTCGGGAGCTACCTTATAGTCACCTCTATTTAGTCACACTTTTGTGTGATCTCTTCCCCTTGAGTGTGAGCAGAACCTATGACTGGCTTCTTACCAGTGGAGTATGGCGAAGGTGCTGGGCTGTCCCTCCCTTGATTAGGTTTCCTTATATGGCAAAGCAGATGTATATTGTGCTAAGCAACTAAATTTGTGGTAATAAAGCAGAGAAAACTATGCAAAAAACATACAGCTTTTAATGCCATCAATAGAGTACCATTGTATTAAATATCTTAAAAATGCATTCTCAGAGCCAGGTGTGAGAGAAAGGCTAGTAGAATACTGAATCCAATAGAAAAAGCTTAAATCAGGTTGATCATTTAGACTTTTGACGATCATACTGGCAGGAGCTCTTTTTCTTTTTGAGACAGGGTTTCATTAGTAGTTCATGCTGGCCTTGAACTCACTTTGGAGCCCAGGCTAGCTTCAACTTGTACCAATCCTCCTGCCTCAGCCTCCTGAGTGCTGGGATTACAGGCATGAGCCACCATGCCTGGCAGGGGCTCATTTTAGCCTCCGACCTAAATGGAGTTCCAGCCTTTATTAGAGCTGGTCTCTGGAGTGTATGTTTTTTTTGCCAAGGCACTTTGCCTTCCCAGGGAGCACTTGCTGTATCCTAAATGTTGAGTAAAGGCAGGTTGTATGATTCAGGAACAAAACTCTCCACATGCCTACCAGAATGATAATGAAAGGGCTGCACAAAGGTACTAGGACCCAAGAGATTACAAACTACCCAGAGGAATGTGGGGTTGATGTCACAGATTCAGGGCTATTAAAAGACTAGATATAGCAAAAGGAAAGTCTCTTATATAAGGGGGGAAAGTTTTAAGAAGTAGAGTGTGGGGACTATACGGGCCCATTTATAGAATAGTACACCTGTAGGTATATTATAGCAAAAGTTCGAATTCAGTTCACAGTCTGTGATTATGTTCATGCTGCTTGTCGTATAGCTAGCTGTATTCATTTAGCCTTGACTATCTAGGCCCAGATATTCTCCATAACGATGTGTGGCATCAAACTGACTGTGACCAGTTTGTATTTTAAAATATGTAGTGATTCTAGTTTGTTTCAAGGACATCATGTTTGGGGAAGACTGACCCACTTAAGGAAACTTTCAACTCTTATCTACTCTTCTCAGACCCCCTCCCTCTCAGAATTCTTCCTGAAAATATATGTAATTCTTGTATTTCATGTATCTAATTCTGTACTAACCTGCTATCAACTTTATACTTCCCACTGCAAGCTGTAGTTATTTATTTCACTATTATATATATATTTTTTATGTATTTGGTACAGGGTCTCACTCCGCAGGTTGGACTTGTAGTGATCCTCCTGTTTTCAGCCTCTCTAGGACTGGGATTACAGGGGTGGTCTTAGTGGTGGCTCATTGCCAGGGACAGGGCTGGTGTGACATGTGCAAACCATATTTAAATTGAACTGAAAACAGATTATGGTTTGGTAATTTGAACCTCTAGGTTCCCAAGCTAGTGTTGCCTTCTAACTCCTCAGTGCAGAGAGTCTTCTGTTTGGTTTGATACTGTTTTTTCTGCAACAGGACAAAGTCCACATTAAAGTAGCATGAGAATAAAATGAGGTATCAAGGTGGAGAATTAATCACAGATATTTTTTCAGCTGAAGAAGTGAAAAAGAAATTAGGTGACAGAAGAGTATAGAGATGTAGTTTTAGTTGGCTGGTGCTTGGTAATGTTTAAGACATAATATACGTATTATGTGAAAATTTTCAGGAAGAATCCAGGAGCAAGAGTAGACAACATAGGAAGAGAATGAACAATTGAAGGTGTGTGGTTGATAAAAATAACTGGAAGAGAATAGGACCCAGGGCACAGGTGGAGGAATAGGCCTTTAAGATAGGAGGAATCCTTCCATTCTCTCAGGGTGGTGGAAAAATTGGATGGAAGCTTAGGAAGTTTAATGGCAGTTTAAGATGGTTATAGACCAAAAGCTTACATTCACTAGCGAAAAGGATGTTACACCCTTATTCTTAAATGGAAAGAAGAATTGAAGAGTGTCCGGCGCCGCTCCCGTCCCGCGGAAGAAGACACTCAGACACTCAGCAACGGGTTCAGCAAGCCTTTATCGAGTGGGATGCAAGCCTCTACATGTGTCCGCTATCCGCGGCTCCTACCGTGCAAGCATGGCGAATCTCGTGATACAGCAAGCTATATAGATTTCACAAACCAATCACAATTGCACACGTGTTTAAATAGCATTGGTGGGATCATAAAAAACGGCGGGCCTTTCTCTGAACAGGAGGGGC
>PVKA01054465.1:0-10755 GCA_004027165.1 Ctenomys sociabilis
TATATATTTGTACTTTAGGAAAGGGTCTAGAGAGCGTTCAGGTTCTCTCTACTAGGGTGGACTAGTAGTGATTCTCCTGTTTACATCCTTCCAAGAACTGGGATTACAAGCAGGTGCCATGGTGCCTAGTCTCAATCACTGGCTTGGTGTGCCCCGGGGGCAGGGCCAGCAGCATGCCCTGGGATAGAACCCTGGGCCCCTGGGCCTGCTTACAGGTGCTTTAATCTGTTGAGGTATTTGGCCTGCCCTAGAGAAAAAAAAATATTTTAAAATTGAAGAATTATTTTACCTCTGTGGTTTTGTATCTGAAACAGTTATGTATATATGGCTAAGAACAATAATTAAATAGTACACAGTAACTTAAGGAAGATATATAGGAAATATAACACATGTAAATTACTATGTATTTAACCTAAAATGTGAGATAGGCTCAATGGTAGACTAGGTTTACAGTGATAAATATTTCAGCTCTGAAGTGATTTTTTAACAGAGATTGTAAATTTTCATGAAGCCTCTGATAACTTCCAGAAAAACTTCACTTTTCTTCTAGAATATAGATTATTTCTAAAATAAGTTTTACTACATATGGAATTTTCTGTGATATAATTGTTTTACTACTGCTGTTAAAACAAGTTATCACAAAGTGACTGGACCAAGACAGATCACTACTCCCAGTTATGTAGGTCGAAAATCTGACTGGGCTGAAATTAAGGAGGTGACAGTGTGCCTGACTCAGTCATTCACTTTGAGACAGAATCTGTTTCTTCACTTTTGACTCTTTATCCATGCCAAAGAAATTGGCTGTCTCACTATCTCCTTCCTCCAAACTCAATAAACCAACGGTGAGCTACAAGTTCTTCCTCTTTTCATTTTAAAATTCTTGTGACAATAAATACACCCGCGTACTTCAGATAGTCACCTCATCTAAATATTAAATTCAGTCTTAATCCTCAAAATGAATTTCCTTTGGTAGGAAGGGCAAAACTTTCAGAGATGTAAAGGATTGTAATGTAGACATCATCAAAGATAAATTATTCTTCATGCTAAATATATGAATAACTCTTAATCATTTCTTAGGAGTAATGACAGGAAAGTGTATAGAAGAAACACATGAGTTGCATTTAAAAATTTCAAGGTAACTCACGGGGGACCATTCTGTCTCTCAGGAGCCATTCCTGTTTCCCATCCCCCATTTCTATTTTCCAACTCTTTAAATAAATAAGTAAATAAACAAATAAATAAATTTACCTGCATCTTCTTTGAGCTACTTCTTAAAGCTCTTATGCTTTTTATTTATGGTGGTTTTAAGTTTTCCATCACCCTTGAGGTAGTATTGTCACTGCAAATCCTATGAAACTTCACTACTACCAATTTTGCTTCACCAGAACAGCTTCAGTACATTTTTAAAAAGGCACTGTATTCTGAGTTATGGATGCAGCTCAAACTCCAGAAATACAAAATTTTTATTCAGGACCATTTTCCTTTTCTAAAACCTAGATTTAAGCTACTTTTTCACGGGGTAAATTTCGAGACAGGATCTCAGCATTTGCAGTATCCTTCTGACTCAGCCCTTGCAGTGCTTCAGCTATAGGTGTGCACCACTGAACTGAGTTTTAGCTTTGAGCTATACAACTGAGGTTAAGAAAGCTTTGATCTTACAGCTTCAAAGGGGACTGACTGAAAAATATCCTTAGGTATGAATTCTTACCTTAACATAAAATGATTTTTTCCTACTATTCTGATACTAGTATTTAAAAAATTTATTTCTAAATTATTTTTATCTCCATTATTTTATTTATATGTATTTAAAGTTCTTTTACTCTGATAATTTGTCAGTTCCACAGTAAAGAAAGATCACTTTTCCAAGTGTCTTATTCTGTCTTTCCTGAGAGAATGGTGGATGCCCAAAGACCTACAGGGTTTCTTCAAATTTAATATTTCTTAGTACTCAGAGACAATCATCTATGTTGCCATGGTGATATTTCCATTTTTCTCTTCATACATAAAAGAAGATGAGCTGTTACTGAACCTCATTCACTAGATATTGAATATATAAAAAATTAAAAACCTTAATGTAAAAAGAATGAAAAAGTGACCTTTACTATAAAAACACACTTTCAATGCTACACAACAATTGGGTAAACTACAGTTAATACAGACTAATATTTCCAACAATTGATAGTACTGTGTTTAGATTTCTAAGAAGAGGCCCAAAGTATTGAAGTTGATATTTTGTGCTAAAATATAAACTTAGAGTTTCAACATTTGATAGGCTATGGAATAAATAAAAAGTTTAAAAAATGGCTCATTCAAAAAGTCCTTCATCAACACTAAATATTTACTTTATCTCCTAAGACTTTGCATAGAACACCATCAATAGCATCATTGTTCATTGAAATTAAATTCTAATGAAATGCTAAAATTTTAAAGTTTTAGACATTAAGAAATGATACACAAAGGAAAGAATCCACTATCATTAGTACTTCTTGGGGCTATGTACAAACCCGCTTGACTTTTTGTGTCTTTGTTTTGAGATAGAGTTTCTCTATTTAGGCAAGGCTGGCCTTGAATTTATAGCAATTGTCCTGGCCCAGGCTCCCAAGTGCTGGGATCGTACACTGAGCTTTGAAACCAACTTGAAAGTGAAACGCATCAAAATAACTTTTAAAAATATCAGGGATGTTTTCCTTTTCATAATAATAATATTAAGTGACTATGCCTTTCCCAGAAAAGTGCTGTGGCCTAGAAATAAAAATATGGACAATTGATTCTCTGAAAGCACTGGAATTTGGCCAAATCATCCTCAATAAAGCAAATACAATTGAAATAAAAATTCCCTTGCCATATACATCTTTGCAAAAAAATGGTTAGTAATTTGAGATGAACTAACTTAACTGTTGAAACACAAAACAAAGCAGAAAACAGAATACTTTTTAAAATTATCAGAAGAACATGATGGGATCCAGAGCCCTGACAATAGTATAGTAGATATAACATTCAGAATGTATTGAAAAATCACAGGCATAAAGAATAGAAGAAAAGCCAGGAGTGTTGTCTCAGGCTTGACTAGTGCTCTGTGCATCTCAGGTAAGAGAACTGTAGGTTAGATTCCCCGTACTAGAAAAAATCACAAAAATGTAAATGACACATAACATCAAAAAGTGGAAATAATCTCAGTAGGGAAATAAACTACAAAAAGACCCAAACATAGATTCAAAATGAAACATGAATATAATGATGCTGTACTAGAAGTAATATACAATTTAGAGATGAAAGAAGAAATAGCAAAATTGATCAATAGAAAGTATCCAATCTGAATTTTTTCTTTCCTCTTTTTGATGAGGTTGGCTAGAGGCTTATCAACATTATTTAGTCTTTCAAAGAGCAAGCTTTTTAACTGTGGATTCTTTGAACTGTTTTCTTCATCTCAATTGAATTCATTTCTGCTCTAATCTTTCTTTTTTCCCATCTTTGCACTCTAGGTTTCATTCACTCTTCTTTTTCTAGTTGTCAGAGGTGCAACATTAGGGTGCTAATTTATTCCCGTTCCGTTTCCTAATGTGTGAATTCATAGCTATCATTTTCCCTTTATGAACTGCTTTCATCACATTTCATAGATTCCTGTAAGTTATACTTGAACTTTCATTGAATTATAGACATTGTTGAATTTCTTGTTGAATTTCTTCTGTGATCTATTGATTGCTGAGTATGGTGTTGTTTAATTTCCATGAATTTAGCGTGTTTTGTTGTTTTCTTTTGTCATTCATTTCAAGTTTCATTGCACTGTGGTTAGATATTATGCATTGGATGATTTCTGTTTTCTTACATATACTTAAGCATGACTTCTGGACTAGTATATGATCTATTTTGGAAAATGACTCCTGTGCGGCTGAAAAA
The DNA here is from genome assembly GCA_004027165.1 of Ctenomys sociabilis. NCBI lineage: Eukaryota > Metazoa > Chordata > Mammalia > Rodentia > Ctenomyidae > Ctenomys > Ctenomys sociabilis. The sequence continues at coordinate 3,898 of PVKA01054465.1, forward strand.
AAAAAATTTACTCAGCTGTGGCTTGGTGGATCATTCTGTTTATGTTCACCAGGTCCATTTGTTCCAAGCTCTGGTTCAGTTCTACTAGTTCTTTGGTAATTTTTGGTCTGGTTCATCTCAAATCTATCAAGATAGATGATCGTTTTGAGATAAGGTGGTGTTAAGGACTCCTGTTTAGATTGTGGTCTTAGATATTAGGTTTTTCATATCCCTTAAGATTTGTCTTATATAGTTGGGTGCTCTTCTGTTTGGTGCATAGATATTTATGAGTATTACCTCTTCCTCTTGAACTTTTCCCCTAACCAACTTACAGTGGCCTTCTTTGTGTCATTTGATCATTCATGGTTTGAAGTTGAGACTGTCTGAGAACACAATTGCTACTCCTGCTTTTTTCTGAGGTGCTGAGGCATTAGCATTGTTTTCCATCCTTTGACTTTGAGCCTATGAATGTCCTTTTGAGTTAAGTGTGTTTCTTGTATAGAGCATATTGTTGGATTTTGTTTCCTAATCCACTGTGCCAGTCTATTTCTCTTAACTGGTGATTTCAGTACATTTACATTGATGATTATAATTGAAATGTGTTGACTTATGTTTGTCATGGTATTTACCTGTTGTTGTTTGCTCCTTTGTATCCTGTGTTTATTTGTCTGTCCTGTTTAGTGGGTTCCTTACGTTCTCATTCATGGAGTTCTGGTCACTGTGGTCTCTCTCTGGAACATCTTTCAGTAGTTTGTGTAGGGATGGCTTTGTCATCATAAAATTCTTTATCTACTCTTTGTCATGGAAGTATTTCAGTTCTCCATCAAACTTGAAAGAGAGTTTTGTAAGATATAATATTCTGGGCTGGAATTTGTTTTCATACAGGATGAAGAATTCTGCTCCATGCTCTCCTTGCCTTCACAGTTTCTGTAGAAAAGTCGGCGGAAATTCTGATGGCTTTCTCTTTGAATGTGATCTGCTCCTTCTCTCTGGCAGCTTTCAGTACAGTATTCTTGTGCTGGATTTCTGGGATCTTGACTATTATATGTCTTCGTGTGCTTTTATTTGGGTTGAAGTTATTTGGTGTTCTGTATACTTTGTGGGTTTGTTTCCTCATATTTGGGAAATTTTCTGCTATTACTTCTGTCCATATTCTTTTTATATAATTTGTATTGACTCCGTCATTCTCATTGATAAAAATTAATCTCACATTGTTGATCTTGGCATCATCTTGCAGGTGATGGATTATTTTTTCCTGTATTCTATTTGTTTTTAAGAGATCCTTTCTCACCTTTTCACTAGGTGCACCAGCATCCTCTAAACCTGAAACTCTGTCTTTGTTTCCACTCAAATGGTTTTGTAGCCTCATGATTAATATTTTTAGTTCTTCTATGTCTCTTTGACTCTGCTTCATGTGTTCTATTTCTTTTCTGTATTGCTCAGTCCTGGAATCCATTATATTTTTGATCTCCTCTATTTTTTTATCCATTTATTCTTTAGAGATAGCTATTAATTCTTTTTCTGCAGTTTCTTCCAAATTGGGTTTCCTCCATACATTTCTGGAATTGTTTCTGGATTTCAGATGGTATGATGTCAAAGAATTCTTTTTTGATTTCAGAGATTATTTCTGCTTTGAGTTCCTCATGACCTTTTTGCTGTTGTTTCTTTGCTTCTGACGCTGTTAATTCATACATTTCAGCTGGAATAGTGTACTGTGCACTTGTTCTGATTGAGCATTGGATTTCCCCCCAAATATTTCTGGATTTGATTCTTTATTTCAGAATCTATGTATTCAAATATTTCTTTTTTTATTTCAGGAATTAATTCCTTTCTGCATTCCTCTATACCTTTCTGCTGTTGTTCCTTTGCTTCTGTCTCTGTTAATTCATTCACTTCAGCTGAGCTAGTGTACTCTGCACTTATTGGTGGACTCGAGACCTGAAATTGCATTTTTCTCCTTGTCTTTGTCATTTTGTATTGTACTGACCTCTGGCCTTTGGTGTAGAGCCTTGGTGCAGCTGTAGCCTTTGTGTGAATGAGATTTGGGTGCCAGTCTATTAAGTTTGATATTATCCAGTTATTCCTGGCCTGGATCTAGCTGTTGTGTTCAGTTCCTTTTTGCTGCAGCTCCTGTGATTCCCCTCTGTTGGGTCCCTGCTTAAGGGAGCACAGAAGCTCTTCCTCACACTCACCAGGATGGGCAGGGGTTGATCCAGTGCCAGGAAAGTCACCAAAAGTTCTCACACCCGTGGTGGGCTTGGGGGCAGTGGCTGCAGGGAGTTGCCAGGTAGGTCTGATTGGGGTGTCTCAGGCAGGTCTCTGGCTAGGATGTCTTGGGTACTTTGGCTCTGGATGGTGCAGAGCATGCAAGGAGAAGCCAAAGGTCTCCCTCAGACTCACCACACACTCACTAAATTTTGATGCCTAGAGAGTCGGGGAAATTCTCACTCGCTAGCGGGCTTTGGGACAGGGTATCCAGGGTTCTTGGTGAGTGGACCTGAGGTCTCAGGCTGCTCACTCGCTTGGAGATCTTGGGGGTGGGGATCCGGGTAGCTCACACGGGAAGAAGCCAAAGGTTCTCCCTCAGACTCACCATACACTTACTGATCTTGGAAGCTGGAGAGTCATGCAAATTCCCATTCACTCAGAGGGCTTGGGGGTGGGATCCAGGAGGCTTCAGGAGTGGGCCCCGCTGTCTCAGGCCGGTTGCTCAGGCTAGGTGGACCTATATTGCTTCAGTTCTTACAGTACTTTGATTTTCAGGCATATTTTGTGGGAAAGGATTTATTTTAATTTTTCTGATTTTATAGTTGGCTACGTTTTTATTCTCACATTACAGTATGAGTCAGTTGTGTATATTTCAGGGCTGCTTTTGTTGCTATTTTTGTCCCTGTGATGAAATACCTGACACAGCTTAAAGGAGGATAGGTTTATTTTGACACACAATCTGGAGCAGTTGCAGGCAATAGTTGGCTGCACCTAAAGCAAGATGGCTTGGTAAAGGCACCTCACAGTGGGATGCTGCTCAGTCATAGGAAGACAGGAAGCAGAATGCAAAGGAGGTGCTGAGAGGGAGGAACAGACGTGTTCTCTTAGCAGGCAGTCAGCTACAGGCTCCCCTAATCCAGTTACCTTCTCAAATCCCCAGGTGGAGCCCAGAAGACTAGAGGGGTGGAGCATGTAGATATAAATGATATAAGAACCAGGAACTGATCTCTGGGGCTAGTTTGTTTTGCTCCTGCTCCCTAAGCACATTTAAAGATTGTCACTTGGCTAATTCTTTACCTGCTGTAAACCACACATTTGTAGTAGTTAGGAAGAATGGATTCTTGTATTCCAGCACATTTTGGCAGCCTTCCCTGGGTGCCTAAGGTGAAGAAATGAGTTTGTTTCTCTGTTTCTTTCTCTAACAGAGTACTTTATCTCCTAGAGACTAAATCCTTCACTTGTGAGGAATTAGAGTAGTCATATAATTCATCAAATGCACTAGGAAGTTTATAAATGTAAAAGAGGGTAAGGTGTGTAATAACTGTGCTTGAAAAACAAGTATAAAGTTAGATCATCCAAAGCATACCAGCCCATGAATAAAGAGGTGCAGGGCTTGATTTCAAAACCTGTCTCTAGACTGTTGGTTCACATGATGTTCTTTCATTTTTCTTTCTCCAACTTGCCTTTACCCTTTAGACAAAAGTTGAGAGGTATATATGTATCAAATAGTTCTACTTTTAAACTTCAAATTTTATTTACTCTGAGATGGGACAATACTGGATGTGGGTTTCACATATTGCCATGTGTGTCTCTCATGTTATTTCCTTTTAAGTTTCATCATGACACTAATTCATGATACTATTTGAAGATACTTTGCTATTTATGCCATGAATGACTTGAAGAGAGAATTGGATGTAAATGACAGGTAATATTTGTGCAGGTTTCTGTAAAATTAGTGTCCAGGAAGGAGTAAGCTCAGCAGACCCAGTTGTTCAAAGCACTCCTCACATGGGATCTGCATGGCTGGTGGTGGCCAGCACCAGGGAAATAAGCTCTCAGTAGCTGGAATATCCTGGATGACATCAGTGCTGTGTTAGAAGAGAGCTTTGGGGCCTGCACTAATGCTTTCATTATGATTTCCAGTGAATATTTGATTTTTCTTTTTGCATGGACAGAGTGAGCAACTGGGATCAGTTGTGTGACACCATTATCTTTGTTATTGATGAAAACCAATGAAACTCTGAGCATGAGAAAGCATCACATGCCTCTGTGACAGTCTAAAATAACTGAGAAGCCCCAGAGACTAATTCTCAGATGAAATTCCCTATTTGACATGCCACATGTGTTCCCCAAAATCACCATATCTTCATTCATAAAATTAAGTGAATCCTGCCACAAGCCCAGGGAGACAGGATAGCTAGAACCTGTGGCCTATGTCAGGCTTTTCCTATGAGTATTTCCACTCATAGGTTCCTATCTGTATCTGTTCATTGGATGATTCCATAGTCATGACTGTAACACTTTTCCTGATTCCTAACAATCCTTCAAGAGAGTTATTGTGGGCTGGGGAGATAGCTCAATAGAATAAGTGTTTGCCTGGCAAGCACAAGGTTCTGAATTCAATCCCCAGTACCACAAAAAAAGAGAGATAATTATTGAGCCTGAAAGTCGTCTTGAATATTCCCAAAATAAACATAGTTAATTATCATGACTGGAATGATTTTTTGAATGAATGTGCCCAATAGGTGTTTTTAGGGAGGGGGATGGAAAACACAGATTCTTTAAATGAAAATGATTCAGAAGAGCAGAAATCATCAAAAAGAATTTTTGTGATGCTCAAAAGTGATTAAAACCACTGAGTTCCTGTTATACAGAATAAGGATTACCCCACACATATAACAGAAAGAAGATGAAATTTAGGTGTAGAGTGGTACATTTGTGTAGGTTCAGCTTACTACTACTCCACAGTTTTAGTGAAAAGAAACAGTATTCAAGTAAATGAATATCTCCCCTTTCTAATATAATGGTATAGAAACTAAGGGGGAATTTTAAAGGCTCACATTTGGTTGCTCTTGGCCTAGGTTATAACGGATTGAAAAGTCAAAAGCCTTTAGGAACTTTAAATCATTATTCCTACCATTAAAATGTACTGATTCAATAGAAACTACCTATAGAATTAGCTTTTGTTTCTTTTTTTAAAAAAATTGTTAAAATTTGACTACTTTTCTCATGAAACTTTACAAAGTAGTTTCCTTAATCTGGATTCAAGATTCTTAATATCCAGGCATGTTGATGCAGGCTTCCAGCTCTCTTTAAGGCCAAGCAGAAGGGTTGCAAGGTAAAGCACAACTTGAACAATTCAAAGGCTTGGCAAAATATTTGTCTCAAAAATTTTCTAAAATGTTATAAATTATCAGGGAAAATGAAGATGTACCAGTTCAATTGCCACTATTAGGGAACAAAAAGATCTTGAACGTAACTTTTTCCTAATAATGCATATGATTAATCTTTTATATTGCTTTGGAACTGATATAGAATCTTAAAATTCTATCACCTATCTATTGATCCATCTGTCATCTCACTATGCATCTATATCTATGTGTCATGTATTCCTCATTTTTTTTTGAGAAAATGTCATCTGTGAGGTATACTATGCTATTTTCGAGGGCAACAAATATATGTTGTTTTTAAAATTCCTTTAAAGAACATTTTCCCTTAAGTTACTTTGAAGCTTTCTTAAAAGAAAACTAAATAAATGATTTATAATTATTGAAAAATCAATGAATACTTCTTAGGTAAGCACCAGGAAAACCTGTTTGTCCTTCTTTAGAAACTAATATAAAGGATTATATCTGAAAAATATTAAGTATCAAGGCATAGGAAGCTTTTTAACAGTTAAATTAACTCTTGTTTTTTATCTCCAAGTTTCCTAACTCTGCTATGAGGACCAAGGCTGAGCTATGGCCAAGGTTAATAATTTACATATTAGTTGGATTGAATAAAGTTCTTTCTCCTTTTTTAATTAGTTTAATCCTTTCTGCAGATAAGGCAGAAGTCAATAGCCTTCATTTGTCTTTTTATCCGTTGGTATCTGCCATTCATAATTATTGACAGAGGAGCATAAAATAGAAAAACATGATGTAAATACTTGATTCTTACTTACAAAATGAGTATTTATAGCAAGGTGTTTGTTTCTTTCTCATATAGCTAGAAATCTTCATTAAATTATGTTTGAGTATGCTAGATACAATATGTCAAGCTAACACATAATACAAGCACTAAGGTCTGTACACCTTCCTGACATAGCTGAAGATTTCATAGGCATCTTGCAGCTTGTGGGTCTCAACACTCAGCATTGATTTTAATCCTGCATAGTTTTGGAATAAATATAGCAGCTCTCTTACTTCATTGCATTCTCCTAAATTCGATTGGTTCCTGTACTAATTCTTTGATAAAATTGAAAGTGAAAAAACTATAAGTGAAGGAATTTTTAAATGAATAGAAAGGACTCTGATGAAGAAATTGCCAAGTTATGTCATCAGTCTCAGAGAGAGGATATTAAATATTTAATGGCATTATGATGATAATAAGCACAGAATTAGGTTTCTCAAGCAGTGTTAGTTCCCAGGAAAATAATAACGTACCTGAAAATGCCATGAAATGGGATTTACATAAATAACAGTATGTACAGATATTTTTTTTCCATTTATTTTTATTTTATTAAAATACAAATGTCAATCAGACAGTTTCAAGACACCTTAACCATACAGAGTCGATGAATTAATACATTGCAAACTGTTTTCATAACGTTTTGGTACTGTACAAGGTGCATACATGAAATTATATTTACAGGTTTTTTAATAGCTGAATTATATCAAAGATTCAATAATT
>PVKA01054466.1:0-10745 GCA_004027165.1 Ctenomys sociabilis
TTTTTTTATAGCTGAATTATATCAAAGATTCAATAATTATTTACCTAGTGGATGACCATAACTTGTAACTGTTAACACAATCGTTGCCACTTTTAAGGAAGATAGAAGTCAGATGGAACTTTAACCTTAGTATTCTACTAAAAAAAGTATTTTTAACATTATGAATGATACTATAAAGTCTGAAAACAAAATGTGATTATATAGTACTCTCTAGTACCTGTGTACTGATTTACCTATTTCTCTCAGTTTAAATGAAGTGTCTAGTCTTATGGCCTCAATATATGCCTGTTGATGAGTCCATCACAGGCAGTGAAAAAAAAAAAAAAAAAAAAAAACAACAATAGTTTCATGTCTACTTTTGTCTAAGATACATTTTATTTTCTTCAACCCAAAGGTCTTACTACTTCAAGAAGCTTTACAAATTAGCAAAATACCTCCATTCCCAATAAAAAGATGGCAGGCAAATGACTTACTCTTAGATAAGAATTTAGTGTCAAAAATATTTCCTCCGCCTATAAAATAGTAACGAGAACCCAGACTACTGGCTAGGTAAAAGATGATCAAAAAGAATTCTCTAATGGCCAAGGTAAACGCTTATTTGCCACCTAAAATTCCCTGTCCCCAGCACCACAACACTCCCTTAGCAAAGCTACAAAACTGACTCCAAAGCGACTTTAAACTAATATCTGCTTACTTCAAGAAAAGATAATTAATTTCCTAGCAGGAGTATCTAGTAGACCAGACAGGCAAAATGCATTCCTTGCTGGGCAGAAAAAAAAACTTTACAGAGGTAAAATAAATAGGTAAATAAGTGTTTTATAAACAAAAATAAATTCATAACGGAATAAAACAATTATTTTGAACCATCTTTTTGAACTATTTCTTTGAAGATTAGAAGGCTTAACTTACAAATTTAAAACTGGCCATCTCTTAAAAAGGAATCAAAACAACACAAAGGCAAATACTTCCTGCATGAAGAAGAAACAGCATTACATGTTACTACAGATACATTTCAAGATAAAGGAAAGTGAATTTTCTTAAGTATGTTTCCTTTGTGGGTGAATCTCCAGTCAGTTACAACCAACTCAGAGAGAGCCATCAAGGCAAACTACCCATTAGCTATCAATTTAGAATGACTTCAGAAAGCCAGCCTCAGAGCTTCACTGATATCTTTTCAACAACCTCTTAATCTTGTTTATAACACCTGTGTTAAGACAGCCTGACATCAATTCTGTTTACTTGTCTCAGACTGAAATTACTTAGAAAATTGAGAATTCCAGTAAACATATCAAAAAACAGCACTAACCTGCCTGAAACACTGTACATAAGGGAATTTGGTCATCTCTTTCAAACAAAGCCACATAAGTGAGCCAGAATGGGTCTTAGATTGCAAAGTCATTGACATAAAAATCTCAGAAAGAACAAGAAACACTAAGGTCTTAGAACTATGAGGTTTAGAAGTCTTCCTACAGTTTCCTTATAGGGTGACTATTTGAATTATATAGCTACTACTAACTTCCTGCTCTGTGCCAGAAGTTTAACATTTCATTTTCTTTTTAATCCTTGTACAACCCTTCTAGGTGGGTAATAACATTTCCTATTTCTAAAGTAAAGAATCTAAGGCACAGGAGCCTTGCTTAGCTAACTGCTGAAGGTCACAGAGCTGGATAGAAAATGACAGGAATGGGATTCAGCCATTATCCGGCAGTCCTCACTTGATGACAACACGTTACCATCATATGACTTAGAAATTAGCCTGCTTGATTTGATTTCTGTACTTACTATAGATCTGTTTCTTGAGGCTCCTACACTTAAGTGAACTGTTAGCAGCTCTAGTACTCTCTGTTTTGGAAATTCTCACATGTCCCAGGTCTGTGCAAAACATAAAACACATGAGAAATTGATGCTGAACTAGTCTCATCAATAGGGAAACAGGAAGTAATGAGAACGGACTGTGGAAATTAAACCACCTATGGTTTTGTTACTATTGTGTAAACCTAGACATCATTTTCAGCCTTGATTTCATCACTGGAGAGAGAGAGAGACAGAGAGAAAGAGAGACAGAGAGAGAAAAAATGGGTATGCCACAACCAGCCAAAGTAAAAACTAATTTTGTTGTTATATACAATCTTTTTTTTTTCTGGTCTGTGAGGCTTGATAGAGAGAAAACCGTAATTATGGCCCACAATAGACTTACAGTAAATCTCTGGCAAATAAACGAAGCAATCGATCTCTTGCTTCAGGGTCAGAGACAACCTCAGTCTTTAAAAGAAATGCCAATCAACTCTTCGGTTACTATAGAAATAGAAGGCTTTTATGAAAATCACTTGCTGTTATTATTTAGGGCAACTTTCACCCAATGTAAGCAATTTTCTTATGACTAGACCCCAATCACCCATAAACACCACTTAATTGACTCCTCATCGAGAAAAAACGGGCAAGAAAAAGAAAATAAAAATAACTGGGGAGGTGTTATGTGGTAATAAAGATATCAGAAGAGACCTGAAATCAGTCACCTAATCTGATTCGCTGCCTTTATTCACTCATTCCTTCATTCTACCTTCTTTATTCAAGAGATATTATTGAACATTAGCTCTATAGCACATACTGATTTGGTCAGTGCCCTTGAGAAACTTAGAATCCAATGAAAAGAAAGGCATGTTATTAAGCAATTTGAATGAAGAATGATATACGTGGTAGAGGAGAAGAAAACAGAAGGTCAAAAAATGATGCCATTCTGCCATATTCTCTCTAAACTTGCTCTCTTCTTTTTTGAGCTACTTTCATTCATCAGAGCCCTGTCCCAAGAAGATTCTAGCATCTACTACCTGAGTGTCTTTGGCCAAGTTAAACCTCTGTTAAGTTTCCTAATCTGCAAAATGAGAATGAAAATATTGCTTTCCCAGAGATGTCAGTAGGATGTGAAGATAACAAACACAAGTACAAGAGCACAGAGCCTGGCTCTTAGTGGGCTTCAATCCTTAGATTTCCCAGGCCTTTATTTGATTATTTTGGTTGGGTGGCCTCTGTGCTCCTTTATCAGATGCTTATTATCTACTTCCAGTGAGAACTCACCATCCCTGTAACTCTTTCCCACACCACAAAGACAATGTACACCTGAAAGGAAAACCTGCCATTAATGTAAGCCAAGCTTCACGACCTTCACACAGTATCAGCCTGCCCAGTTCAATGTCATGCTTATTGGAAAAGCCAGTCACAACCATCAGCCATCAAAAGTTCACATGGTCAGAGGTACCTCTGCCTCACACAAGGTACAAAAGGGCTAAAAATTGCATTTTTTAATTAAAGTAAGACTTCCACAATCTCCTGCTGACAATCACAACAAGAACATGGAGTCCAACATCAGGTAGTTAACCATTCTCCATCCTGCTCCAAGGGAGGTTTCTAACACCCAGAGAAAGGAGGGGAAAACTTACTAATTTAAACAAAATGTTTAATCTTCTAATTACGGGACAGGCTCCAAGAGGATGGAAAACGATTTGCAATCTTCATTACGGAATCCCCATGTGATCACTAGCAAAGTCGTGTCAGCCAGAGGCAGATGCCATCTCTCTTTCCCCACTGAGCCTTCTGTGTCCTTGTGTGTGTTCTATGAGGTTTCAAAAAGAAACCTTGGGCAAAAATGAGAGGTAGAAAAATGAGGATTTCTGTCTCAGTTCACTATGATGAGTAAGGAGTATGGATCCCTAGTGAGCAGGTAGGGAGATAACATTCAGCAACTTCAGACTAGCAGGTGAAGCAGCCAACAGCCTTTTGAAACTCTGAAGTCTTATAAAACTGCCCAGCTCAGTTTAGGCAATTCTTTTCACTTGCTGAACAGTCTAGTCATCAGCGCTAAGACACATGGAGAACTAGGGTGGTGTCCAGCAATGGCATCTTTGGTCAGAAGGAAACCTGTTCCTATGCAGATATGCTTGCATCCTTGCTCATTTGTGTTATTTCCAGCCATTCAGATTTCTAAGTGCTAACTCAGGAGGAAAAAGTCCCTGCCAATCAACTCTGAAAGTCTGATGGCAGAACTCCCACTGGAAAATCCATGGAAGCAGCAAAGACAAGTGTTTATCCCCCTTTCTTAAGGACAGTTCTGTATATATGTATTTTTTAAAAAACAAAAAAGGAGTCATTTGTGAACACTATTCACTGCAGTCACTTATACAACTGAAGAAACAAAATGTCCCCCTAAGCCAAACTGAAAAAAAAAATCTGCTGGAAGTAACCAGAAATAGCTGTGCCCCCTTAATTATCCACTGTAATGTAAAATCAGACATGGAGAGGATGGTCACAGATCTGGGCAAAACAGCAGTGATACTCAATCATCAGCCAAGACCATCTGCAATTGCTTTGCAGAAGCACATAAAGTTTGCAGGGTTCCAAAGCTTCCCACAAGTTACCAGGTGCTGAGGGTCAGCTGCATTGTCCTGAGGTCCACCAGGAGCTGCTGTCTTCATTCTCTCCAGGCCAGGGTGCTCAGCAAAGGGCACCATGCCTACACTTCATGTGCCAAGCCTGGCAGTAGGACAGAGCTGCTTCTTGATTAAGCCAGAACACTGATTAAATGTTTAGAACTGGAAGATGCTGAAAACAACCAAGGCGGGAAAGCAATTATCCCAGGGAGCACACAGGCTCAGCTAGGGTCCTTGCGGCACAAAGGTGAATTCAATACCTCTTCACAGTCAAGCTGGCCAGACTACTCCCCCACAGTTTCATCTCTGTGCCACAGACACAGTGACGTTCTGAAACATGAACCAAATGGTGTCACTCCTAAAATCTCCTAATGGTTTTCACTGTACCCACCGTACCAAGAAGTTGAAATATGTCACAGTTTTCTCGTCTGGTGGCTGACCTCTCTCTGTCCTTGTTGCAACTGTTTCTTCTTCACTTGCCAAGTTCTAGCCACTATGACCCAGACATGACAGTTTGTTCCTACCTCAGTGCCTCTGTGTCAGTTCTTCCCTTGGCTTACAGTGACACTACCATAGCTCCTTACATAGCTGGATCTTCCTAATCATTCTTTAGTCCATGGCTCAAACCTTATCACCTCAAAGAGGCCTTCTAGAACCTTTCGAAGTAAACCACCATGGCTTTCCCATTACTGTTACATCAGCTCATGTTTTTTCTTTATATCATATCTGAAATTATGATTTTATATCATCTTAGTTTGCTTATTTAGGTATTCTTACTCATTCGTATTGCACTTGCTTTTCTTGCCTTCCTGAATGTAACTTCTAAAAACACAATGGTGATGACTGTCTTTATTCTTGGTGTCTCCTATAATACCTTACATTGAGTACATATTTAGTATATATGCTGAGTGATTAAAAAATGAAAGATTCAATATGGATCACTAATCCAAATGAAATTTACTAACCCCTGAAAATCTGGATTGGCTCACTGCCTGACTGTGAGCACATGCCACAGTGCCCTAGAAACAACCATAAACAACATCCTTTCTCTTTGCCATACTCTGGTGAATGACTAGGAAGCACTGGCAAAGACAGACAAAACAAAAGATGGAGAAAACCAGCAGCAGACTGCCAAAGTTGCAGAACTGGAAAATCTGCCTTTCTGTAAGGTTTTACCCAAACTTTCACCAAAGATCAGATGCACTTATCATGATGATTACTAACGTGCTGGGGCCAAAACATACATCTTGTAAGTCATATAAGTACAAGATACACAACATGGGGTAGCTCTGGTCCCAGGAATCCAGAGTCTTTAGTAATAAAGAATCAGTGGTGAGGAATAAGAGAACATATGTACATGCCAAGTCTAAAATGATATGTGTTGGGATGGGAAGAAGACAGGAAAGGTAGAGAGGAGAGAGTACCAACAGCCAAGCATAAGACAAAGGCAAAAGCAAAGGCATCAACAGGTCAAGAACAAGCACACAAGGTCTCAAACGAGTGCTACAATCTAGATTTAAAAAGTTGGTGGATGTGTGAATTTCGTATAAGGCTCACCAAAAGATAAATGTAAGGCAATCAGGCAAATAAAGAGCTCCCCTCCAAAAAGATAAGCAGCCATTTAAGACAGGGACACTTCACAGAGGGAAGCCCTACTTGTGAGTGGTAGTTTATCTAGGTCAGTTGGCAGCAGCAAATGCTCAGATGTTCTCCAGTCCCCAAGATGGCAGTGGTGGGCAAAGAAATGCTAAAGAAAATATTCTACAGAAAATTAAGATAAATCATGAAGTCATGCTGATTTCTAGCATCCTACAAATTTCAGTGATTACAAAAACTCAGCCAAGAATGCAACAGTAATGTCTCATTAACCCAACAACCTCAACTTTTCATGACACCATTAAAAGAAAGAAAAAAGCCTCAGAGGTTAGATAATTCTATCAACCAAACAATAACAGTTGATACTAAGGATAAGAATGAAAAACTAACAAATAGGCACGACAACCCTAAACCACTAACGTTCCACAAGTGTAGAAGCCTTCTAACCCGCAAAAGGTCAGGGGAGAATCTGGACATGATTATGTTTCACTAACAGTGACAATCCTGAGACCAAAGTGTGGCTTACTGAAAAAGGTAACAAGTATACATTTTAGAAAGATCTGCATAAAAATGATGAAATTCCAAGAGGTCTAATCATGGATCAAGCTCTGAGTCCTACAGCACCCCAATACTTGGGACCCTGAAGCAAATTTGGGCTCCAGCTTTCCCATTTGTAAAGAGGAGACTGGTGCAGACCACCTCTAGCTTCCTTTTCCTTCCAGCATTCACTTTATTTACAGGCTTTGGTTGTCTGGAAAATCTGTTTATGAAGAATACCACATTTCCCAAAGACAACAAATATATGAGAGTTAGTACAATTCAATATAACCTGTACCGCTTTTTAAAAAAAGAAACCTCATTATAAGTTTCTTCAGCAGCAGCCCCCAACTAATCAATGATAATGTCTTTTTCTTGTCTTCCTTTATTGCTGAGTTTCAGCACTCTGTTAACTCTTTGGCATTTCTACCTTCCTCTACACAACACCCTTGCCAAAGCTCCCACTTCACATTCCAGCTAACTCTGCCCATAATCATGTAACCTTGAAATGCACAAAAGTTTTCCTCATCATTAATCTGAGAAGCTACTAGCTGCTCTAATACAAGTATTAATGTTCAGAGAGGCTGGTAGAAGATTTAACAAACCCAAAAGCTACAAACAAAATAGCACTCCAGTAATATACACCAGCAGAGGGCTGATCTATGCTAATATTTAAGTCTATCAAAAATCCCAAAAGAAATTTTAAGGTGCTCTTAGCCATGAAGGAATTCAAATCACAAATGTAACCCACCTTGAATGTTAGACACTAACAAAATAAGCACATGCATAATGCCAAACAAACTGTTCCATAATCAATCATACCTACTTTTAAAATAAAGTCAGATACATCCAAAGAAAAGAATCATGACCACATACTTTCAAACCCTTTTCAGTTAAACCAGTGACTTGGGTACTGCTAGACAGCTGGATAAATATAAGTCCAAAAAGCCAAAGTAGGCAACATGCTGCCACACAACTGATAATCCCATATGAGGTAAGATACATAAAGGTACTATAGAAGTCTCACTAGAGCTTTCACTGAATTCCAGGATGAAGATACAGTTTCTGTTTACCGACACACAATGAAGCTGAGGTCCTAAAATTTAGTGTACTTTCAAATCAATCACTAGTGAAAGTCTATGGAAAAGAAAATGATCTTAAACAATTTGACTGAAACACTACAGAGCTAAATGGCTGACCCTGGAGAAGGTAAGAGAAGTATCAAAACTCCTGCTACACCTTTTAATTTCAACTTCTTTACAACTACAGAGACTAAGCAAAAACAATTACTTCCTTCATGATGATTATGGGAAGACGAGGACAAAGTAATTTGTAAATGAGATTCCAGGCACTAGATGAGAGGAAAATTGAGATTTCTTAGTGATATGAAAAAGAGTTGGGGAAAAGAATTACAGTGATGCAATAATTCTCAGTATCAATGATTGCTAACTCTGGTGGAATAGGGTTCTGCTCTAACCTAGCAAGAATATTTCTATACTATGTCTTATATGGGTGAAAACTTGTTCTCATTTGGTTTTATTGCATTTTAAATCTTAATATTCTAAAGACAAAAGACTCTGGAATACTGAAACAGCCTGTTGAAATTTAAAAAATATTTTTTTCTTTCTTTTTTTCTGTAGCATGTTTGTTTGAATGATAGTAACAATTAAAATTAACAGTTAATATTTACTGTATACTTGGGCACTATATGGCCCATAGTGTGTCATTAAATTCTTTATTACTAAAAAAAGTGAAGATTTTATTAAAAAGTTGGTATGCTATGGGGCTGGGAAGATGGTTCAGTGGAATAAGCGCTTCCCTGGCAAGCGCAAGGGCCTGAGTTCAATCCCTGGTTCTGCCAAAAAAAAAAAAAAAAAGTTGGTATGCTATAAACAGATACCATCATATAATCTCCATTTTTAATATGAAAACCCAGGCTTAAAGAGGTTAATTAATTAACCTACGGAAGCAAGCAGCAGGGCCAGGATTCAAACACATCTGACCCAGAGTGCCAGTTCATCTACTTACACTAAACATTAAGAGACAACAACTAACAGGCACACTCAGAAGAAGGAAAAGCTTTAAATTCATTTCTCCAACAGTGCTGACCAGCTGTTCTGAATCATCCACATTCTTCAATTGCCATTTTTAAATAGAAAAACTTCTCACCTCACCCCTCGGGCACACTGAGAGGGTAATTGAGACTGGGCGTGGTGGCATGCGACTGTAATCCCAGCTCTTGGGAGGCTGTAAACAGGCAGATCACTACAAGTTCGATCTAGTAGTGAGACCCTGAACATTCTGTACACCCTTCCCTAAAATACAAAAAAAAAAAAAAAAAAAAAAAATGGGTTGTGAGCCAAGTCTACTACTCCCTCTTTCTCTTAAAAAAAAAAAAGATGAAAAACTTCTGTATTAGGTTAAACATTATAAAGTCAAATCCCCAGTTTAAACAAGCTGTCTTCCTCAAGTTCACCTCCAAAATTAGGGAGGCTACAAAATAAGATTTATCTCCAATAATGCTACAATAGGAAAGTAGGAAAACTATGTTCTCTAACAGGCTAAGTCTTATTTAAACTTAAATAAATCCACACCCACAATGCCAATATGAAATCCATGTGATAAAAAGCAAGACTATCTAAGAAGATACTTATTTGGGTGAAGAAACAACCTACAGAATGGGAAACTAATCTTGCCAGCTATTCCTCAGAAGATTAATAACTAGAACATATTAAAGAACTGAAAAAAGTTAGACCCGCCTCCAAAATAAAAAATATAATAAAAAGAGTAACAGAAATAAGTAGACACTTTCTAGAAGAAGTACAAACAGCCAATAAGCACATGAAAAATGTTTAATACCTCTGGTGACTAGGGAAGTGCAAATTAAAATAACACTGAGGTTCCAGTTTACTCTATAATAAATGGCTGCCATCAAGAAATCAAATAATAACAAATGCTGGCAAGATTATAAGGGAAAAATAAACCTTCTACATTGTTAGTGGGAATGTCAACTAGTATAACCACTATGGAAATCAGTATGAAGATTTTTGAATTATCTATGAGTAGATTTTCCCAGCTAT
This sequence comes from Ctenomys sociabilis, assembly GCA_004027165.1. Lineage (NCBI taxonomy): Eukaryota > Metazoa > Chordata > Mammalia > Rodentia > Ctenomyidae > Ctenomys > Ctenomys sociabilis. The sequence continues at coordinate 9,638 of PVKA01054466.1, forward strand.
TTTCCTACCAAGTATTTTCTCAAAAGAGTTTAAGACGTCATATTACAGTGATATATGCATGCTCATGTTTATAGCAGCACAATTTATAATAACTAAATCTTGGTCTAAGGGCTGGCCAAATAGCTCAGAGGATTAAATTTAGCGCCTGCTTAGGCAGACCTAGTTGCCAGGCTTCAATCCCTGACATGCCTTGCAGGCCCTGCCCTTGGGGCACAATGGGACAGCGACTAAGTCTGGGCAGTGTCGCACACCTGTAGTCCCAGCTGTCAGGAGGCTGAACACAGGTGGATCACTACAAGTCCAATCTACATAGTGAGACACTGTAGATCCTGTAGACCTTGTACTAAATACAAAAAAAGAAAAGAAAAAAATCTTGAACTAGATATCCATCAATAGATAAATGGATAAAGAAAATGTAGTATTTACACACAATTGGGATATACTCTGCCATAAAGGATAAACTTGTCATAGGAAAATGGATGTACCTTGACATCATATTATGAGAAATAAACCCAACACACAAGGTTCATTATAAGAGAAACCCAAAATATAAATAACAAATTAAAAGACAATACAAAATAGGGAGATAAATCTTTTGCGATGGAGTGAGAGGGTAGGGAGAAGAATGGAAGATAAAAAAATAATTAAGATGTCTTATGTACATGTACCAAATCCCCATAAGGAATGTAACCAGTACATATTGCGAACATGTACTAATAAAAATAAAAATATTTTTAAAGAGTCTAAACTAAGGCTGTAGTGGTTGGGACAAACAGGAAAAGGAGGAAAGAAGAATCTGAAAACATAGGCCCCCATCAGGACATCTTTCCAGCCGCCCTACCCGCCCCGCCCCGCCCCGCCCCACCCAGCAGATCTGCTTGTGCAGATCACAACAGTCCTGGCACTCTGCTTGGCTTTCTAATCTTTCTATGGCCCTATCAAACTATAAGCTCCACCAATGCAAGGAACAGATATAATCCTTTTCCTATCCAGATTGTGAGTTAATGACACTTTCTTGACTCCTGACAGGAGTTAGTCCTCTGCTCCTGATCTTGTGTAATCCATGGGGAAAGGAACCTTGTCTTTTAATGCTGGCCTCTTTCATCTT
>PVKA01054467.1:0-10765 GCA_004027165.1 Ctenomys sociabilis
AGTCTTTTAAAAGGTTACATGGAATTTTGTTTTGTTAGTGGTACTAAGGGTTGAACCCCAGGTTTTCACACTGAGCTACATCCCCAGCCCCTTTTTTATTTTGAGGCAAGGTCTTGCTAAGTTGCCCAGGCTGAGTGGGATCTTCCGATCCTGCTTGTCTCTGCCTCTTAGACTGCTGGGATTACAGGCATGCACTAAATACCTGGCTAAATTACATGGACCATTTTGTGAAAAGGTAAATAAAAATAAGACTTGGAAACCAGGCATGGTGACACACCCGTGTAAATCCCAGTGCTGGGGAGGCTGAGACAGGAGGATTGCTACAAGTCCAAGCTGTGTAGCAAGACCCTGTATCAAACACATAAAAAAATACTTGTAGCATAATTATTTTTGAGAAGTGACTGAATTTTCTCCTCAGTGGTAACTTGCAGGCTTCAAATCCAGTATTTCTTATGAATCACCAAAGACCCTTAGAAGAAAAGACTTGGAAACTATTTGTAGCATAAGAAAACCTATTAGAAATCATGTGTATACACTAAAACTGAAAAAAGATAATTTTTTTACATATTTCACGCAACAGTAATTTAGTAAATAACAATTATCTTTGCTGATCCATAGCTGTGTGCTTTCCTAAGAATGTGCAAAAAAAATGTACTGATGGATGTGATCATTAGATGCAAAATCAGTAAGAAGGACCACTAAAATTCTTGATGGGAAAAAAAAAGAATGCCAGTGTCAGTGGTGATGATGGCCACGCCCGGGCTTTGTGTGGTGCCTGTGGGCTGCTGGTGCAGCCCACACTCAGCGTGGCCTTAATCAGTGTGGACTGCAGCCTTTTAAGGAGAATCCGTTGGCCCTGCTTTACAAAACAGCGAAGAGCAAGTCCAGGGAGCTGTGGGGCCTGTGCAGAGCCCTATCCAGTGATCAGTGCCGCCAGAGTATGAGGAGGAGGATTTTAATTGAAGTGGGCTATACATTCAGTGGGGTCCATAATGCTTAAGTCAACAGCTGGAGAGATTTTCCCAGTGCCGAGACGCATACAACAGTACTGAAATCAAACAGTGGGCCCTAGCCAGCACCCCTCCTGGTCACCACCTGTCCCCACAGTGGCCTGACTTCTTGCACCAGGGCAGCTACTGGTGCCCGGGGAGGGTGTCCTCCAGCCTGGCATGTTGCTACAGATGCACCATGCAGAACAAGCTGAGGGCATCCCAGCAGACAGAAGAGGCCTTGGGAAGACAGTCGAGCTGCCTTAGGACCTAAACGGAAGCTTTGGCTAAAAACCCAGCCTGAGCCGGACACAGCCGGCGCCCTCCAGCAAGCACAGTGACTAACCTGTGCCGGGCCCAGGAGCCTGCTACCCCATAATCAGCTCCACAGATGAGGCCTTGACCCTAAAAGAGAAAACTTAGCCTTCCCTTAACCTAAAGGCTTCTCTGTGACTGTAAATGATCAGCACCTCAAAATAGATAGGGAGGCCAGTGCAAGAAGATAAATAAAGAACCCCCAGAACCCTGGTGGAGATTTGGCTCTGCTGATACCAAAGCCAAGCATAATTAGCACTGTGGGGGGAGGGGGGATTGCTGCTCCTACACCACACTAATTAACAGTTACTAATAGTCATAATAACACTGGAAGGCTGCTTTTTAATCTCACCACTGGAAAGACTGCTGGCTGCACGGGGACCCGCCGCTCCTTGGCCAGGAACTTGGACGGGGCTCCTTTTCCTAATGCTGTGAGGGTGGGTGGGGGAAAACCAGCGATTATCCCCTCTGGGAGAGTGAAGGGGGTATCATTGCCACTAATGCAGAGTGGCAGCGCCTCTGCGCAGAGCTTGTTCAGATAGACGTCATCTTCCCCTCTGTTTCCTTTGAGCCTTGAGATAGAAAGTTAGGGGTGTGGCTCGCGCCCACATCTGGCCCTGTGTTCCTGTCTTCTGCAGACCCAGCTTTTTCATGTCCCCTGCTGCACGCAGCCGGAAGATCCACGGGATGGGGCTGGAGAGGAAGGGAGAGGGGTCATGCAGGGGATCAGTGGTCCTGGCCTTCAGGGAGCCCAGCAGGAAGAAAGTACGACAGCAGATGGCCTGAAGGGCACTGTCACTACGGTGATGGGTTCACCGTGAGTTCTAAGTGTGTGGTTTCTAAATGCCTCTCTCAGGGCCACACTGGAGCTTGGTGGTACAGCGGGTGCTTAGCATGTGCAAGGCCCTGGCTTCTGTCTCCTACACTGCAAAGAAAGAGAAAAGGAATGAGAGAAACGAAATCACCGACAGCCAGATGCTAGGCCTTGTTCCTATGTGGGGCTGGGCTGTATATGCAGATTGTGATACATAATCTCTGAAGGTCACTAGAGGCTGACACTTTCCCTAGACTGCTGCCAAGCTGTATATCCTTCCCAAGAATGTGGGTAGCATTTCTGGAGCATGAAAGACCGCAGTCACACATTTATTTGCAGGGTGTGCTGTAAGGTGGTGGGGAGAGGCCAGTACCTCATGGGAGCTTTGAGGTGCAAAAGACACAGGTTCTGCCTTCCATTCCCAGAGGAAGAGGCTCAAATGCCAGATGCGGCCCTGGCCCAGGTGGCAGGTGAACAGGAAGGCCCCTCACTCTGGTCCTTCACACAATGACCTGAAGGTTTTGGTGTCAGAAATCCTCTCCTTTTGAAGGCTGGCTAATATTCCACTGCAAGTGTGTGCCACTTAGAATTGATCCATTCATGGTCTGTGGATGCGTGGGCTGCCTGTGGGCTCTTCATACCTGTGGGGTACTGGGAACAACACTTCCATGGGCATCACTGTACAAGTACATGTTTAAGTCCCATTCCCAGTTCTCAGTGTGCACCTACATCTGGAACTGCTGAGTTATACAGTAGTTCTAAATTTTACTCCTCTTTTTCGGTCTTGGAAATGGAGCCCAGGGCCTTGGTACTGAGCAACATTCCCCAGTCTCCCTCTTTTTTTCTTTTTCCACTTTTTATTTTGAGACAGGGTCTCACTAAGTCTCTAAGTTGTGCAGTTCAACTTGGAATCCACAGAGTCAGCTTCTGAATGCTGAGGTAATGGGCATGCGCCGCCACACCAGGCCTATATTCAACTTTTTCAGGAACCGCTGAGCTGTTCTCCACAGGGTGACAACCCCACCAGCGCCGGACATTCCAGAGTCTCCTTCCCCTCTGAAAGCCATCCTCAAAAACCGGAAGTGGGGAAAAACCGGAAGTGGGATAAAAACCGGAAGTGGGGTGGTATTTTAGCCCAAGTGGTAACTTCTTTGCATTGACAATGGGCAGCTTGACTGTGCCCTAATTTTCAAGACAAAAATGGTGCGATTAAAATATTCCTGAGAGGAGCCTTGGAGAAGCACAGCTTCTGGTCATCAGACACCCTACGTTAAGATTGCCATTGGTGACGTCATTCACCTTTAACCTCTTCTAAGATAGGAAGCCAATAATTATCACTGTATCTGTGGGTCAAATGAGCCAATGCAGATAAACACCACAATCAGGTCCATAGTAATGGCTCAGTAAGTGGCAGTGGTTGCTATAGTTTGTATCTGGAATGTTCCCCAAGGCCATTGTGTCTAAAGGCCTGGTCAGCAACCTGTGGCACTATTGGGAGGTGGAAGAACCCGGGGCTCTGGGGCTCTTGAAAGGGCCATTGGGACCGTGTCCCCTGCCTTCTTTCTTAGATTTCCAGGCACTGTGAGGAGAGGAGACCTACCCACCACAGGCCTCTGCCAAGGTGCTTTGTGGCACCTCAGAGCCCAAAGCAACAGGACCAGGTGACCACAGCCTGAAATCTCTGGATCCAGGAACCTAGATAAATCTCTCCTCCTTAGAAGTCAATTATCTCAGATTTTGTCACAGTGACAGAAAGCAGGCTAACAGCCATGTCACCGCTGAGAGAGGCAAGTTGTGGTAAGGTCGGAGCCTCAGTTTCCTGCTATTCAAGGCCTCTGGTGAAGGATGGTAAATACATATGTCCCATACACCATCCTTTTCTGTAACAGATGTTGCCTATTGATGCCAGGCTCTCCCATCAGGCCATAGAACTCTCCTCAGTGCAGTGTCACAGGACTCTTCCACCATACCACCCCGGTGAGCTGACTCCTGTTCAACGTTCCAAGTGAAGATCTCTGTTCCATTTGTTGCAGGCTTTTCCCCACAAACAACCAGAAAACTAAGCCAAGGAGCTAAGAGCTCCTTAGCAGCCATCGCAGTGGATTTTGCCCTGAATGTTTTCGCTAGGCTGCTGGCTGAGCATCCCTCAGGCAATAGGATGCCCTCTCAGAGTTCTCCAGCCTCCGGGAGAGGCTTCAGCCCAACAGAAGGAGGCCGGGAAGAGGCTGTGAGCTGAGGACTGATCATGTGGTGCTGAGGCAGCCCCCGGTGAGGGAGGAGAGCAGGCCGCAGGCAGAGGGGCTCCTTCTGAACTGAAGTAGCGTGGGGCCGGGTGTAGGAGGCCCACCTTAGGGCTATTGCCAGCAGCATAAGAGGCTGTGGGGGAAGCTGCTGGTTCTCCCAGGCTGCTCTGCCAGGTGACGCCCTCATGCTGGCTTTCCTGGTTAACTTAGCTGTTCTCACCAGAGGAGGAGCTCGGGACCTTAAATGTCACTGAGAATGGTTATGGTTCACTTTTAAGGAAGCTCTGGGCCTACTCTTGAGCATTGCTTCCTGGCTCCGGAGGGCAAGAGGGTGCCCTGCTCAGCCCCTGGAGAAGCTTGTCTCAGGGCAGCCTCACAAAGCGGCTACTTTAAAAAAAAAAAAAAAAATTGTATTTTATTGTTTGCAGCACATGGTGACTGTACTCCTTGTGGGGCCTGGCACGCATGCGTAGTGCGAATGGCTTCGTCTCTCGTTCTCTTCTCCCCGGCTCTCCATCCCCTGAGCTCCTCCTCATTTGCAAAAGATTTAGCCTACTATTTCCTGTGATCAGTCTTTCCTTCTGCTCTTTATTTCCTACCTTGAGTTTCGCATGTAAGAGAAATGAGGCAATATTCAAGCCTGTACGTCTAATTTTTTTTATTTTTATTTTTTTGCAGAACCAGGGATTGAACTCAGGCCCTTGTGCCTGCCAGGCAAGCACTTATTCTACTGAGCTACCCAAATCCCCGACCTCATATGTCTCACTGAACATTAGCAACCATAATCCCAGCACTTTGGATAGCTGAGGCAGGAGGACCACATGTTTGAGCCAAGCTGGGGCAACTTAGCAACTCAGTGAGACCCTGCCTCAAAAATAAATGAATGAATAAATGAATAAAATAAAAAAGGGGGGTGACTGGGCTTGAGAACTCCCAGTACCACCAGAAAAAATATTTTGGTCAAGAGGTACGTCTACTTTCTGACAAGTGACTCTTTACCCTTCCTCATGACAGGCTTGCACTCCACTGGGTACAAACACCACATTCTCTATCTTTTCCTCTGTTAATGGACTTAAAGGTCACTCTCAAGAATTATGTGTTATACATTCTGCTTCTATAAATATAAATATATCACTATAATAAGATGTCTCACTCTTTAAGAAAGATACCTAGAAGGAGAATAGCTGGCTCAAATTTCCAGTCTTCATTTTGTGAGGAATCTCCATACAGATTTCCATAGAGACTGTACTACAAAGCTTCTAATTTGACATTTGTCTTTGTCCCAACCCCGAAATCAGGGATGCCCGGTAGCCTTCTACTTCAGACACATGGCTTCTTTGATTTCAGTACATGACAAAATTTCTTTTCTTAAAAAAAAAAAAAAAAGAAAGAAAGAAAGAAAAGAATCTTTAAAACCTACCTGCCTTCCTTTCTCTCTGCACTGCCGGAGGAGCCTAGGATCTCAGAGGACTGATGAACTCCCAGGCTTGTGAACCATCGTTGTGTGGAAAACCCCTACGCCCTGCTCTAATCTCCAAAGACGCCTCACACCTGCGCCCATGCTGGTGGCCAGGGGAGTCTGCATGCTAGAGCACTTGGTTCTGAAGATCGTAAAGGGGCTCTCGCCGTGGATCTGTGCTGACCCTGAGCTAAGCCACCGATCCCATGGCGTCCACCCGCACCCAAGCCCAGCCAAAACCCCGCAGGGGCATCTTTACCCCCAGCTAAACATAGGAAGAACAGGGGAGGAAGAGTGTGGTCTCCTTGCCCTGTGGGAGGTATTTAAAAAGGTGACCTGCCTGGTTTCATGGAAGAGGTGACACTTTTAGTATTTACTCATTTCAGGGTGTTTTTTTTTTTTCTTTTTAAATAGCTCTCTTATAGGGGAGCACCTGCCCTGGGAGACGCAGGAGTCGGGGTTCGATCTCCGGTGTGCTGTGCCAGCCCTGCTCCCGGGGTCCCTGAGACTGTGATTGAGCCTGGGCAGGGTGGCACACGCTTGTAATCCCAGTTCTTGGGAGGCTGAACACAGGCGGATCACTACGAGTCCAATCTACGTAATGAAACCCTGTAGACCCTACACTAAAATAAAATAAAATTTTAAAAAATAGCTTTCTTACCTAGAGGAAATCACGTGTGGTTAGTTGGCTTTGTGCTAAGTCCCAACACTTGGGGACACTCGCCTTTAGAGCGCTGCTTTCCATCTTTCAGCAACTTCAGTCATAGGTGAAGACTACGTCTATGTCATGTGACCGGAAAATATGCGGGGGCCGGGGGTGTAGCACAGTGCCCGCCTGGTGAGAGCCCTGAGCTCGATTCCCTGGACCAAAAGAGTACGATGAATGCTTCATTTTCTTTTCATGTGTTACAGTAAAAGATGCATTGTGGTTGGTCCCCGGCCCTTATTTCAAACACACTGGCCCCATCATGCTTGCCCCTTTCTGAAGCAATTCCACAAGTCCTCTTCTGTGAGTGTCTTTAGTTGCGCTTTTGAGGTCCTGAATTTACTCAAGACATTTACATTTCGAGGTCATTTTGACTTTGAGGACGAGCTGGAAGTTGCGCTGTGTCTGTTCTCGGTGAACCAGGCAGACGGGGACACACAGGAAAGTTCTCGCAAGCTTGCTTTCCACTAGACAGCACTCAGCAGTGACATTCACAGTATTTTTGATCATACCTCATAAGGACACGTGGATTTCCTGTGTGCCTGTGACTTTAACATGCCCTTGTGCGCTGATCTCAAACCTGCTTTTTCCTTGACACTCTGCAAGGTGTGACAGTCACCTTCCTTATTTTCAGTTCCTGCGCTGCTTGCCAAACACAGATGTAGCCCATGGCTTTAGGCATTAGCCACAGAATTTCTCACGCTGTCTCATTTAATCTTTGTCATAACCCGTAAGGGAAGTGCTATGATGTCTATCCTATAGCTGGGGACTCTGAGCTGTGGAAGAGGTAAGAGACTGGCCACACAGGCCACTGTCACACTTCTGGGGCTGGGACAGCACCCCAACAGCTGGTCTGCTGTGTAAAGCTGGGTACTTGCTTCTCTGATCTGAAGCCGGGGTCATTGAGTACTTCTGGCTGTGGGATGGTGGTCCCTTGTCCCCCAGGGCCCATCTATCCATCCACCTAGTTTTATGAGACAGGCTCCAGCTATGTAGCTTAAGCTGGCCTCAAACTGGCATGCCTCCTGCCTTCGCCGCCCAAGTGCTAGGGTTGTAGGCTTCATAGGCATTTACTGGGCGCCTTCTGTTTACATGATGAACCTCGGTTTCTAAATATGAGGTGGTCACGAATCCCATGAGGTGGTACTGCGAGGAGTCACGTGGAAAGACTCATTTCTTTCCATCATGGTTTGGTTCCCAGCAAAATAAAAGACCCAAAAGTAAGACTGATGGAGATTCTCACGGTCATACCAGGTTGACTGGGGTTGATTTTCACCTGAGTTGATGCGGCGTCTGAGGCCCTCACCCACGACTGCGAAGTCTGCTTTTCCAGGGCCAGCTCCTGGGCAGGCAGGAGCGGAGCAAGACACCGTGACCCGCAAGTTCTGTCTCCTGAGCAGACCAGAGAGATGAAAGTGAGCAGCAGACAAGAGGCCAGAGGTGTGGTCACTATGCCTCCTCCTGAGACCCCGGCCAGGACTCAGAGGTTGCCCCCTCCCCAGCTTGTGAAAGAGAGGATCAGGCCCTGGCAACTCAAGGAGAGGGACAGAGTGGGTTCCAGCCCCCAAGAGCATTTTTAACAGAGAGTGACGTGGGGACTGGGCTCTGGAGCACTTGGGGGATAAAGATTTCTGAGGAACGGCATAGGGCAGTGGGGGTAGTGAGACAGTCATATGTAAACACAGCCTTTAAAACCTGTGGAACAAGCAAACTTACAGAATTCAAATCCCTCAGTCCTGATATTTTCTCCTCTTTTCTGGTACCAGGGATTAAATCTAGGCCTTTAATGATGAAGTACATTCCCATCCTTTTATTTACTTTTAATTTTGAGGCAATATCTTGATAAATTACTGAGCTGCCCAGGCTGGTCTCTGACTGCTTCTGAGCGCCTGCTGCAGCCTCCTGGAGTACTAGGGTTACACAGGGGTGCGCTGTGTGCCAGCTCAGTCCAGACCTGTGCGTGCCCAGGCATTCAGGCTGGTGGGTGACGTGCCCGGTGTCGGGGAAGAAAGTGCATGGGAGAGAAAGGGCCTCGGAGCCTCGCACGTAGGTCACCCTGCATGCTAGGTGGTTATAGATTTTACAAAAGGATAACACGGAACAGGACTTGTGGAACAGGACTCTGGGAATTAGGACCCACAGAAGCTTCTGATGCACATTAGGTGAGGGCTCTGAGCAGATTCCCACAATGGGAGAAGCAAATGAGACTCAGTCTCCAGATTTGCATAATCGCTGACTCTCTGCCTCATCAGCACATTGCCGGGTACAGCGAGAAGGGCAGCCCCTTCCTGGCCCGGAAACCCTGTGCATCCTGGGCTCTGCGGGATCCCCCACAGAATGGTGTTTTAATGATCACTCAAGTGGCATTTAGCCTCCGATTAAGAGCTGGAAGGAAAGCACAGGCCAAACGGGGCGACTGTTCCAGGGAATTCAACCACTTACAAGAGAACTGGAGAATTCACCAGGGCACAAAGCCGTCTCTTGACTGGAGCAGACGCCGGAAGACGCCCAGGCACCCTGCTGACTGGGAAGGAAGTGGCTGAGTAGCGGACCTGAGTAGCTGTGCCCAGCATTACCCCTGCTGGCATGGGGAAGGGGGGGGGCTGGGGGCACAGGCCTTCCGCTAACTCCACTGCATTTGTCTACATAGCAAGCCCATCTTGGCCCTCCCTGAGCTCAAGGTGGAGTCTGCTTGCCCCAGGTCTTTGTGACAACAGAACATGCGCTGTCACTGTCCTCCTGGCATCCTCTAAAGGAGCCAAGGCAGGCTTTTCCTCCCTCCCAGGCCACTCTGCCTCCCTCCACCTCTGCCTCGCCCTTGCCTCCTGCTACCAGACCTCACCCTTACTTAGAGGCGAGCACTTCTGTGCAGGGGGTCAGGAAGGCCAGCCCTGCCAAGCTCTCCTGCCCAACACTGGTTACTCATGCAATACCTAGGGACACAGAGTGACAGAAATGATCCTCATGGGTCTGACCAAGTACCAGACACCAAGGCTGAGCATGGAGGTGCACATCCGTGACCCTAGCAACCGGAGGCTGAGGCAGAATGATCGACACAAGTTCAAGGCCAGTCTGAACTACGTAGCTAGATATTGTTTCAAAAAAAAAGCAAAAGAACCGTTCCTCAGAAATGCCTTCCTTGTGCACACAGTTCATTAAAACTCTGCCACCAGAGCTGGCCAAGACCTGACAGTGGAAAGAGCCTGTCTCATCTTGTGGGCACAGAATCTCTGTGGAGCAATAGGGGACGGGGGACACTCCTCGGGTCTGGAGTGAAACCGGATCAGCCAGCCGTCCCCTGCACCTCCCAGGACAGCCATTGTGCTTGCAAAGAAGGGAACTCTCTGGGTTTTGGATGCCTTCTTACTAAGAAGTTTGCTGAAAGAACAATTAATCTCTTTATCATAAGCAGCTTGGCTGCATTTCAATACTGGAGGGGAGAAAAAATCCAACAGAACAAAACCTTTGTGTCTCTGCCAGCCAAGAATAAGGATAGGTTTGTCACTTCATGCACCTTTTTTTTTTTGGTTAAGTAGTGTCCTTTTACCTTTTGATTTGTATATTGAGGCTTGGGCTATTCTGTTCCCAGAGAGAGAGAGAGAGAGAGAGAGAGAGAGAGAGAGAGAGAGAGAGAGAGAGAGAGATTGTACAACTTCCTTGAGAACCACCATGCAGAAGCACAAAAGCGTGCAGAGGCAAGATGCCAAAGGTCAAGGTCAGTCACAGTGCTGGGAGTGACCCAGGCCTTGAGCACCACCTGGCCTCACCCTGCACCCCATCCCTAGAGGAGGAAAAGCATGTCCCATGGGGTTTCCCCAGGTGCACGCAGAGCTCGGGCACTGTGTGTGGTACAGAGCTGTGCACACCACCTGCCCGTCCCAGCTCCCTCTGCGGTGCCTCAATTCTGAGCGACCACGAGAGACAGACAGAGCTGGCTCCCAAGGCCAGCAGAAAGGACGGGGAGGTGTGGGAAAGAGCAGCGGAGCTGCGACCTCAGGGCTGAGCCTGAGTCCGGGCTCTTCTGAGTAGTGCTTCTGTGACTCTGGGCAGATCAGCCACCTTCTCAGAGTTTCTGCCTCCTGAAGTTGCCTGGGAGGAAATGGATAACGCGTGGGGAGTGTCGAGAGGTTTTATGCAAAGTCTAGACACAGCTGGTACTACATTGAGAGTCCAGGAAGCAAATGTGGTTTCCAGGACAGCTATTCTGCTCATTTCGTAGCAGCACCAGGCTCTCCGGTG
>PVKA01054468.1:0-10753 GCA_004027165.1 Ctenomys sociabilis
CCCATGCACAGGCAGCCCAGTGCTGTTTTACAGGGGTGACCAGTGAGCCCCAGGAGAAGGTCCCCCATCCATCATCACCCCCATGAGAACCACAATCATTTTTTGAAATTCTGTTCCCTACCTCAATTAAGTTTTGTCCTTGCCAGAAAGGGCAAACTCATGGCTTTCCACGTTTAGATAGTGTTTGACCCAAAGTTACAGAAAGTGATTAAATGCTCACCCTAAATAATTTGTGTTCATCTAAAAGTGTCTTCTACCTTTTAAATTATCCACTATTTTAATAATTTTTCTACTTGTCAATAGATCTCTGGCAATCAAAGCAAAATTTGTGTTCATTATCCCTTACTTCTTCTGGTTAATACTAAGCAAATTCCTAGCTGTCTATATTTAATAAATGATAGAAATGACATAGAATAACCTAGTTTATTAATTAATAGTAATAAAACTACATTGAATTTTTTCACATTTTAGTTTTCTTTCCTTCTTTTTATGCCTGGGATAAATGAATATGGAACACAATTTCAAGCACTCAAAATATATAGAGAAGCTGAACCAGCCAGGTGGGTGAGCAGATTAAAGAACCTGCTTAAAAAAATAAATAAAAAAATAAATAAGAAAATATTTGGGAGCCGGGGAGATGGCTCAGTGGAATAAGTACTTCCCTGGCAAGTGCAAGGGCCTAAGTTCAATCCCCGGTTCTGCCAAAAAATAAATAAATAAATAAACAAACAAACAAATAAATAAATAAAAATAAAGAACCTGCTTAAGTGAATGCAGGGACTGGGTTTGCCAGTCCTGTCCCACAGGGTGTTGTGAGATGGTGGTACACTCCTGTATTCCCAGCCCTTGGGAGGCTGAAAACAGAAGGATCAGTATAAGTCCAGTCTATGTGGTGAGACCCTGTAGACTATATGTTGGAAAATGAAATATATTTGCTTTAAAAAATCTCAAGGGCAAACTCATGGCTTTCCACACTTAGATAGCGTTTGACCCAAAGTTACAGAGACCAGCAATAAAAACAGAAGAAAGTATTGAGAATCTCAATAAGCACACAAAACCATCAGAGAAGGGACATGTAAAGATCTAACTTCAGGGGGCTAGGGAGATGTCTCACTGGAATAAGCACTTCCCTGGCAAGCATAAGGACCTGAGTTCAATCCCTGGTTCCACAAAAAAATAAAAATGATCTAACTTAGGAAGTGGAAAAAAGTCCTAAGATTTAGCTATCCAATGACGACCTAATCTAGAAACTACAACTTGAAGATGGTCAGTAGACACCACTTACTTGTAAGTGTATATAAGGTACATAATAGAGGAAACAAACCTTCCCTTTCCCTCCCTCCCTTCCTCTCCTCCTCCTGGTCTTCCTTCTTCTGTCTTCCTCTTCCTACCTCTCCTCTTCCTTCTTCTCCTTCTGGTCCTCCTCTTCCTCTTCCTCCTTCTCCTAACTAGTACATTTCAAAAGACTACCAAGCAAAATTTTAGTTTAAATGGTTCAGGAACAAAACAAACTTCAGTTTAGACCTATGTTTTTGAATGCATCACACTTGGACATCTAGCAGAAACATCTCAAATTGAGGGCCAGGACCACAATAACTGGATGGGGGCAGCTTTCCATTCTGTTCATTTCACCATTTAGATTATAGCTTCTTTAGCCTACAGATCTGCTACACTTTCACTTACGTACAATGTTTGGATGAGTCATTTCAATAAACCTGCATTTCTATTCCTGCTGATAAAACAGGAGCTATAAATTACCTTATCTAAGCACACAATCTACCACCTTGTCAAAATCACAAGATCACTATTACAAGAAAACCATATGGCATTAGGCCACAACCATCAAGCAGATGTCTAAAATTGCTTTCTAATACTTTTATAAGTAGAAAAATGAGCACAGAAGAAGCTGTGGCCTGTGAAGGCCATTAGTGGTGAATCTGCAGCCAGAGCCTAGTGCTCTGGCTCTGCTTGGTGCTGCTTGAGGGAGCCGGAGACGGCTGGAGCTGGGCAGGCGTGAGCAAGCCTCCAGCTCTTCAGTGAGGAAGCAGTGTCTAGTAAATGGGGCCGTTTCAGGGGTCCGCCCCCAGCGCATCATGTGGTACCCACTTCACTGCAAAGCATGCGAAATTGATGTGCAGGCCAAGCACTATGTGTAACTCTGCTTCTCCTGAACTCCTGTTTGCTGACATAATGTCTTGAATTTTTTTTTTTCTTTTGGTGGAACCTGGGATTGAACTCAGGCCCTTGCGCTTGCCAGGGAGGCATTTATTCCACTGAGCCATCTCCTGGTCCTCTCATGATTTTTGTTTTCCTCCCTATGACCTGATTCAAAACTAGAGTCACAAAAGCAGAACGATTTTGAAGCATACTTTTAAAATGATTAATTTTGAGTAAACTTTTAAATGCAATGTGTAAAATATAAATATAGAGATAGATGAGGGACCCACACACAAGTGCTCAAAATCCATGCACTCTAGGAATATTAACAGTGTTGAAAAATTAGCTTGTAGTAGATATTCAACATTTTATTTTATTCTATAGAATTAACACGGAGAAAGTAGCATAACTGTGTCATTAATGGACAGGAAATAAGTGCTCAGTGTGATCACAACTGATTTTTGTGTCAGGTGTATATTTAATGAACACTTTCATAATAATTCAGCATTATCCATAACTGCTAATTTTAGTGTATCAATTTGCTATAAAAGGTCAAAACAAAACAACATATTAAATGTACATAGCCTATTTGAATTTAGGATCTTTGTGAAATGCCAAGTGGTCTTAAGCACTTCCACTTTCAAAAGAAATAGATAATATCATTGAGAAGTTATTTATGGGTAATTATGTATGTTTAACTTGTTTTCCAGCCATTTTAATTAATGACATATGAAAAAATTTTTTGCTTTAAGAAATGCATTTATAGTATCAAGGGTTTTGTTTTGTTTTGTTTTGTTTTTTGACTGGGGATCAAACTCAGGACCTTGAGTTTATCAGGCAGAGACTTAAGCTGCTGAGCTATCTTCCCAGAACATTTATATTTTTATAGATTACATGTTAAGCCTTGTTAGTCTGTATCACTTTCTACATATTCAGTTCCTGCAGCTGATGGTTTAAGTAATGACTATCTGCAATGAATAATTTAAACAATCACATGATATACTTAATTCTTGAGCATTTTTTGCACTTCCCAATGCATATATAAAGCACATCTGAACTGCACTTATGCCATCCTGTGGAGGTAAACCCAGGAAACAACAAAATGATTTGCTTCTCGGTGTCCTGGGAATGCTCCTTTCTACATTACCTCGTCACACTGAAGATCTCAGAAGTTGTTCACTCTGCCGCGGGACAAAGGGAAAATGGCACAGAAATGTAGAGCCTACTATTTTTGTTCTTTTTTTTTGTGATTTAGAATTCTTGATTAGGGCAGAAAGTAGATGAAAATTACCTTGAAAAGAGGGAAGGAATTATGAAGAAAATACTACCATAGATTCCTTTATCACAGAGGGTCTGATGTGGATAAACCTTACAACCTCAAAAATATCTAGGCCTAGATTTTTTTAAAAATATTTATTTATTTGGTAAAGGGTCTTGTTATAGAGCTTGGACTCAGTGATCTGCCTGTCTCAGCCTTCCCAGCACCAGGATTACCAGTGTGTGTCACTATGTCCAGTTTCAGCGGTCAGCACAGCAGCACAACTTGTGCTATCAGAGATCACATCCAGGTCATTGAGCTTGCCAGGAAGGCGCTTAAATGCCAAGCTGTCTCCCTGGCCCCTAGTTCTAAATTTATGTCCAGAGCTTGAATATCAACAGAAGAGTCTCTGACTCTCTGTCTCCGCCCACCCCGAGTTTCTCCCCTGCTTTCTCACTTCACCTCCCTTTGCTTTCCTGAACCTGGCCTTGTTTTTCTTTAACTAAAGACTTGGCTTCTTTACATGGCAGTGTCCATGACTCTCAAAAGCTCTCAAGCTGCACAACACACTGGCCTCACCATAGACCAGGGCTGTCCATTTGTGAAGTGCAGGAAAGAAGGGGGAAAATGTAACCCAAAAGATGTATGGATCATACTGCTAGAATCTTAACCATCAGAATTTAGACTCAGGGCCAAACTTAGCTACAAGAAAAACTTTAAAGTTGCTTTAACCAGGGCAGACAGAGTCCACAGAGATCTGAAAACTCTTCCAAAAGAACAAGAACCCGGTAGAGTGAAGGACAACTAGCACTCAACAAGGAGGATCTGGTAAGAATACAACAATTCTCACACCAACAGGTCTACAAAACTTGAGCAGTGGGAAGGCACAAAGGAGTAGTTCCCAAGACAGGAAGAAATTTTGAAAGACATCATTGTAAAAGATTATTAACCGCTACCACAAGCTAGGCTTGTACTTTCAGATTCTTTTTCAAAATACAATTAGCTGGCTAATTTGAATTAGGACCACACTATTTTGTCTTGACTTTGTCCATTGGTACTATGGTAGTTGTTACTTAAAAGGTTAACAATGGATGTGTTGTCAGAGAATCCAATAACACTTCCTATTTCAGATAGAATATTGTTTCTTTAACAACATGTACATTTCTGAAAACTTCTGATGAAGGGATTAAAAATAATGTGTTACTTCCTGCCAGTGGAGCAACTACTCACTGGGTGAAAAGTAGGACATTAGAAAAGCAGAATAATGTTCTGCAATAAAGGGTAAATTATCCTCCAGTAAAAAGGCACTGACTGCCTCTTCCCCAGTACCTCTTTCTGACCCAAGACCATGAGTGACACACTCAAGACTGACCCATTTGGCTTTCAGTTGCCTGCCTCTTTCCACTCAAAAAAGAACAACAATCAAGCCTCTAGCAGGTATGCACTTCAGAGACATCCTCAAATTACTTGTCAGCATACAAGCTTCTCTGAGATGACGCCCAAACTGTTTTCTGATGCTGACATTTCTTATGGCGTCTACCTAAATATCTTTCACATCTTAAAGCTGATGAGTAATCCTTTACATCATCTCCTGCCAAAATATCCATTGTATATTTTAACTGGGATAGGATAGTTGCTACATAGCTAAATTAGAAGCATGGGTATTTTTAGTGCTTGGTGAAAAGACTTACATAAAGAACAACTCTATTCACCCTATTGGGATCTTCTTATGTAAAAGGCCTGGCAAGAGTATAAGGTATTATTATGACTATAAAAGCTCTCACTCTGTAATCATCAGAAAGGCAGCACTATAGAGAAATACCATGCAGTTGCATGGCAACTGCATCCTGGTGGAGTTAGTTACCACACAGAGGAGTTGTTAAGAGAGCAGCAACACAGCTTAGCCAAGGAGCGCCCAGGCCACACACAAGTAAATGCCCACCTGTTGCCTGAGGATTTGTTTGTTCTCCTGCTAATTAGCTGGAATTGAAGATGAAGGCATAATGCTGCTTCCACGGAGCCTGAACGCCACGTAAGACTGCTTTGTTTGACAAATGCTTAGCTCTTTTTCTCATTGTGTAGAGAAGAAAAGCCATGACATAGAGTGTCACAGACAATGGGAAATCTACAACAATGCTTATGCCAAATCCAGATGATCCCAGAAATGTAACTGTACTCTAGTAACGTCTAAGAGGAGAGTGTAATATCTTAAGCTCTTCTCTTGCTAAAAGGAAAAAAAAATGAAAATGTAGGTACTTTCTACTGAGTAATTGCTATGCATTCCCTTTAGCATGCCTTCTCTGATTTATATTTGATATCATTTATGCACACATTGAGAAGTCCTCTTCCCTCACCGTCCATCCAGGTGATTTAGGTAAGGCTGGAACCAACCTCTTCAGGGACAGGCAGAAAGCCAGATGGAGCCAATCAGCATATTTCTTTTTTCTGCTAACATGGAGGCTGTTGCAACCTTACATATGTAACAAAACCAGAAAGATGAGGTTCTTTCTGGAGTTGCTGTTGGAACTTGAGGGAAGGATGAGCTCATTGTCCTGCAGAGCTGGCTCACTGCACTGGGCTGCCCACTTGCAAGGCAGGCGTTCTATTCACCTCTCTCTTGTGGATGTAATTTAGCAAGGGGGAAACCGGCACAGAGGATAGAGCCCTAGGAAGGGCAGGAAATGCTTTTACCTCTTACATTTAAATTCATTCGAATCTGTAGTGAGTGTACTCTCTACCAACATTCACTCCTTGTCCCGGTTTCAAAATTTGTGTGAGATGTGACCAATGTACAATGTGAATGTTGAAATTTAAAAAGTTTGTTATAGGAAAAGACACATCCTCACTGATTCGCTTCAAAATGTTCCATGCTGGCTTGAAGCACACTTGTTCCATCATCCCTTCCACTTCCTGAAGCAATTCTGAAAGTCTTCTTTTGTGCCTTTATAAAATATGATCTAAAATGCAATGAATAGCACTGCTATGTACCATCCAAAGCCAAAGCAGGTGCATAAACACATTACAGTGTGGCCTCATCCACATTTCTTGTAGATGCGGCACTATGTGACTTTTGGATCTTCGCCAAATTCCAAATGACTGTGAAAATTCAACATTTTGCATAAATTCAGGACATCAAGGCAGACTTGATAGAGCAGCTACAGACATAAAAGTAGAGTAAGAAGGGTGGAATGAGCATGTTCAAAGGAAGTAGTTCTTTGAAGGGAACTAATAGCAGTGGGTCTTTTACCATAATACATTGTTAAAATTTCAATATTTCCATGTTTTTTAATTACACATCATATATGGTCTGTGGCAATGACTGGCCACATGACCTAGAGCAGGTAACCTATCCTAGCTCAGCTGCAGTTTCTTGCTGATAAAATAATACAGCTGTGAGAGTGTTGGACAAAGACATGTAATATGTGAGGCAGATATACAGAGATAAGAGACTCTGAGTGCATAAGACCAAATCCCCCTGAAATGCATGCCCAGAGACTGAAAGACAGCCTTCAAGATGACTGATCTATAGGTTCAAAATGCATCACATGAAGGAATAAATTCTTCTGGCCCTCACTCTCCCTATAGCCCCATTTGTTACATACATTAGCCCTAAGGTCACACAGGCTACAGACCCTCTGCCCTTGCCTTACCCTTCCCTATCCTCCTCATGAATTCCTGCACAGAATCCTTCTTTTTCTCCTTCTTTTTTCTCCTTGCTTCCTGTTCCTACTGCAGAAGTTTCAGTTCAGGTCTGTTTTTGTAAGATTTACTCACATGGAGGGATTTTGGTTACAAGCAGCACCTCTAGGACTTCCTGGAGTTTGAGCTGGATATTACAAAGAGTAATGCTCCATGCTTGTGCTGTGTTCACTGTTGTGAACTTGGACACAGCAGTGCTTCTTTGCATAGTTTGATTCATGTTCCATTGGACAATACATGTGAATGACTTATTCAAGTGTTCAGAGTAAGAGCTGAAATCAATAAATGGTATATATTATTTGTTTACAATTTATAGAACTCTGTATGAAATAAGTGTGGTATGCAGATATGTGGAGAATGTGACTTTTTCAGGGATGCTCTCAAGCACTTATAATCTATTCACTCAGCCATGAGTTCCTTGCCTTGGTTAACCTGAGAAGCACATGTGGGGGTGGCATTAATTTGGGACATTGGCTATCATACCAAGTTCCTCCGAGCACAGTCAGAAGACATCAGGGCCACACATCAGCATTTGTGGGATCTTAGAGCACCTTGGGGTGACCCTGATCCCCTTATTTCCCCACACAGCACACTTTTCTTTGCTATTCTCCGGAATAACTGACATGCTTTAGGTCTTCTGCATCATCCTAGGAAGTGATCTTCTTAAAACTTCTTTCCCTGCCCTGTAAAAGTTCCCTATAGTAAAGAACAACAGATACAATAATACATGTTTGGGACATGAATGAGATGAGAGAAAGTACAAAAGCACAGAATTGAAATTAGTGTCTCATTATAAATAGTCGTATTTATACTAATCTATATTATTATATTACTATATAAAGAATAATGTCATTATAATTATAAATAATGATAGTATTCATTATAAATAATAATATTCCTGTGATTTGCATAACCTCCACTCTGCTGGGAAGTCCTGAGGCTTTCCCAATTGAAGGAGCTTCTGTCAGTAAAATCACATTTCCATGAAGTGTACAGGACAAAAGAAACATCTAAATAACTACTTATACTTTAACAGTTCAGGAACAATTCGACAACCAGCATAGAGATACTGCAAAATATTTTGCTTCATTTTGAAATAGTCCCGATAACTAAAGCCTCTGTGCTAATGCCAGGCATAAATTTCCCTAAACTTCACCTGAATTTGGGCACTGCTCCCTTACTTCCTGCTCCTCATGAATTTTTGCATACGATGTGCATTTTTATTACCACCTTCACCAAACTCGAGCTTCAGAAAAATACGATAATATCAGCATCAACATAATATAATCTCAGGTTGAGCTTATGAAGAAACTAGCTTGTGTGATGCCCATTTTCCTTGAAAACTCAAAATCCACTTCCTAAGTTTGCTGAAGCATGAAGGGGTATCTCAGCAGAGTTTGGCAGCCATGCTGCCAAATTATTCCTAATAGTTTGTGCTACTCATATAGCAATAGGATGAGGACAGGACATTTAATAAAGCTTTAAAAGTAAGGAAACAAAATTTTTAAATGGATTATTTGTATAAAATTTACCTCTAACATGGAAAGACATGTTTTAATCAAGATCTCCGAAGCCTCTATCTTCAACCACTCCTCTCCACTGAATAAAGCAGGAGAAAAAATATTTTATTTTGTGGACCTCCTAGTAGTTCATATCCAAATCCCAACCACAGGATCTCCTAAATTCAGAAAAGAGGCTTTTTGAAGTTGAAGGAACATGGTAATGCTATGCTCACTGGTGGATTAGTCCATTGATGATGTCATGGCACTGTGCCATTAGGAGTGAAGCCACATGAAAATGACACAGGGAGAAAAACTAATATTGGGGGTGTGACATCCAAATGATGACATAGGGGAAAACGATCTCCCAAACTGACATGGATGAACTCATGTTCTCTAAAACCAAAGAATAAATTTTAGGAACAAACAAAGGTTATGAGTAGGTTATATTTATTGGGGAAAAGAAAACTCTTGTCCAAGAGAGGGACAGGAGGAGGGCCCAAGCAGGTTGTCTCCCAGAAGCTGTCTCTTCCAGGGACTTTTATAGTGTAAAACCATGCAAGGCTAACTAAGGTCGAGAAAATGGGAACTTGCTTACATGGATGCAGGGTGGGACAAAAGTATGGTCAATCAATGAGATTACAAGCACCGTTGCTCAGGTAAAATTGATTAGGCCCAGGACCAAATGGGGTAGTGAGTCAAGTAGTAAGCAGGTATGAATGTAAAACAGGACCTTATTTGGTGGCCATCAGATGATGATTCTTCCTGCCTTTCTCAGGGTAACGATCAATCCTGGATGTTAATCTTTAGGGAAGTCAGCATTTGTTTGATCTTTGTTTTCACAGCAAGAGCATCCATCCTTCCTATAGCTGCAAGGTATCTTGTCTTCTGTGTTATCTCCTTCGAGTGCCTGGCCCTTTCTGACTGCCTATAATATTTCTATCTAATTTGGCTGCCTGTAATAGGAAGCTGTCACTGAGGAGTGATTAGAAAGGTGTGATTTTTGTCTATGGGTCATTCTCTCTGTCTACCTCTCTCCACCTCTGTCTCTGTCCAACTCTGCTTCCTGTCTGTCATGGAGGGAGCAACTTTCTCTCAGCATAATATCTCGCCTTGGAGCCAGCTGAACGTGGACTGATTAGCCCCAAACTGTGAGTCAAATTTCACTGGTTGATGTAAGACACTGTATCTCAGTGGAGAAAAAGCTGCCCGATCTAGATCTAGATCTCAGTGTTGTTGGAATTTCAAAGTAATCATAACATTCTAACATCTTTAAAGTGCCTGCTAGTTAAACAAAGAAAAGCAAATGTACATCACAAAAAATTGGAGGTTATCGACTGTTCTTATTCCTTGGAAACAGTGGTCATCAAGAAGCACTGCTGCAGCCGATCCAGGGCTTTGCATTCCGCCTCACTGTGTATGAACTTTCTCCCTTAATCTGCTTTAGATCAATTCAGTTTTGTGTTTTCAAAAGGCATGTGGTAACTTCGCTTTCTATTTCTCCTGGTTGGGAGGTTGACAGAGATCACAAGTAGACATAAATGGTATCCTTTGCATGCCCGTGGCGATGCCCCAGGAACAAGACTGCAAGCAGCTTCCAGAAAGTTTAGGCCTGCAACCTAAGCAGCTCCTATTCAGTGTTCTGAACAGAAGCCCATGCAACTTCAGTTACAAATTCTGTCAAAGCAGCAGAGCCCAGCAGACAGGGTGGAGCAGAAATAAATATGTATGCCAAAATCTCCTTCAAGGGGAGAACAAGGTTGTCTCTGCTCAAGGATAGAATTGGCTCTATTACAATTCAAACATACTGTAAAAATGCTTAATGATGTGTTTTCACAAGCCTTGCCCATCAAAATTCCCACGTGTCTGATCATACAGTTATAGTGCTAATGGATCAGAGTTTAGAGAGAGATTTATTACCAAATTAATGGGGAGATGTTCACATACCAATAATGCTTATAAGAGATGGAGCATTTATAATGTGCCAAGACCTATATGAAATATTTTACATGAATCTGCTCTACTCTCAAACAACGCTGAAGAGTACAGATTAGCAGTGTCACAGACAGGAAAGTGAATTGCAAAGCTTCAGAGCCTTTTGTTAATGGAAGAAACAGGATTGTAATATAAATACGAAAGA
>PVKA01054469.1:0-10733 GCA_004027165.1 Ctenomys sociabilis
GTGAGCTGAGCTAGGTGTGGGGCCTACATTTACCTCTGCCATATGCAGAGAGGATATGTAGAGAGAGTAATCTGCATCATATAGTATTTAATGTTTTGGGAAGTCTAGGGCTTCAGCTTTGATGTACTCTTTCAAGCCCCAGAAAGTCATAGCCTCTGTCTCGAGGCTCAATCCCAGCTGGCAGCGCGGAGCATTAGCTGTACTATCCTGTCTCCACCCGGCTCACGGATCACGGCTCACGGCTCACGTTAAGGAGCAGCAGGCTTACACGCATGCCACCTTCAAAGACTATCACCAGCACCTCAGCTAGACCAATACACATTGCTTAAAGCCAATTGAAGGATAAACAGAAGTCCTAGCCAGCTCTCTACATAACAATACAAGGAAATAGGATCAGGCTCAGTCAAAATGGAGACAGTTGCTCTTCTTTCAAGGAGAGCTGCTGGGTGTGCCCTCCACAGTGCATTACGAAGCATGCTCAATAAGCATGTCAGCGCTTTTCCAAATCTCACCCAAAAATGGGTTTGGGGGAGAGAAACGACAAATTAAAGTTCTATAATGCAACAGAGCGCCCCGTCTTTTCTTCCCACAGGTCCCTGTTTGGAAGCTCTACAGGAAGACACAGGCCTAGGCACTTCAGATGAAGATAACAGGAAAGTACAGTACTGTTTTCCTTCAGCAAAATAACCTGCAGTCTACACACTGTTACAGCCAAAGAGGGGAAGAGGCACACCCTAAACTCCTACGAAAAGTAGCTTTCTGCCTGAATTTATTTCTGCCTGAAATAAATACAGGTCGTGAAAAGGCAAAAATTGGCCAGATGCGCTCGTCCCCACAGTACACAGGTCGCTCGAGCGAAGTTGAAGACAGTGGCGCAGTCTCAAATTCTTTATCTTCTGGAAGAAAGAAAGAAAGAAAAAATCCACAGAGATGCTCTAGAGAACTGTGAAAAGGCGGTCGCCGGCTGCAAAACCCCCGGAAGCGCCCCCGCGACCAGCCCCGAGAAGGCCGGCGGGATCTCGGAGGCAACGGCCGGCCCCAGGGCCCGGCGGCGCAGGAGCCCGCGGGCAGAGCGACCCGGCTGCCCCAGGCGCTGTGCGGCCGCCCCGGACACACTCGGACGCCCACCGCTCCCCTTCATCGCCAGGAGGGCCCCTACCTGACCTCACCAGAGCTGCTAGAAACGCAGCGACCACTGGGAAGGAAGGAATTGGACAACCAGTGGCCAGACCGGAAGAGACTGCGGCGGCGTGACGTCACTTCCGCTTGCCCTCAGCGGCTAGGGACCCGGACGCTGCGGCCAGGGCCATAAGATAGACCGATTTGGGCAGGAAACTGCAGTTTCTTCCCGCGAAGGTACATTCAGGCCGGGGTGAGTCCGCCCTGGAACCTGAGACACAAACGGCACCCGACAGGCTCAGGTTGAGGGTAGGCACAGGTCTGTGGGCGGGACCCACTCCCGGGGGCGGGGCTGGAGCTGGGGCCACGCCCACACGGACGTGGACCAGAGAAGCGTCTTGGCTTGTTTCCCACTTTCCTAGAACCCTTATAGTGATGCCTTCTTATTAATAAAGGCTCCCAGGACATGGCGTGGTCCCTTCCAATCAGTCCTTCAATCAGTCCATTTTTTTTTTCTGAAAAGCTTTATTCCAGAGGGGCTCAGTCCTTCTTGGCAGCTGCCTTCCTCACGGCGGCCAGCGTGTTGCTCAGCTTCTCACGCTTCCTCTTGGCACAATGTGCGTCCCCACCCTTTTCTTGATGAACTTGAGGGCATGCTTGTCCTTGGAGACCTTCAGCAAATCTATGACTCGCCGCTTGTAGGGGGCGTAGCCGCGCGCTTCCCGGATCATGCCCCACACGAACTTGATGTGTTTGGTGAGGCATCTGCGACAGGGTCTGTGCCTCGGTTGGCTCACACTTAGTCACCTTGTGGCCCTTGTTGAGGCCCATGGCCATGGGATACACAAGGGCCATTGCTATGGTCCTTCAATGGTTGCTGTGGTGGAATCAATACATTTTTTAGGTCTTTATTTCCACTTCTTTTCATTTACCTGGACACTCCGCTAAACTAAAAAAAAAAGTATACTTTTTTTTTTTTTTTTTTTTGGCATAACCAAGGATTGAACTCAGCCCCTTGTGCTTGCCAGGGAAACACTTATTCTACTGAGCCATCTCCCTGGCCCTAATACAGTATACTCTTGACTTACACAATTTCCTGAGGTTTGGTTGTAACTCATGTTGATAATTGAAGGCCCAGGGTGCTCTCCATGGCCTACAAAGCCCCTCTCCTGAGCTGAGAAATAGCTCTATGGCACAGTGCCTTCCTGGTAAGCAGAAGGTCCTGAGTTCAATTCCCAGTACCAAAGAAAAAGGTTTCGGTATACAGGCAAATCTCAGAGTCCTTAGAAAGACACTGGCCCAGGACTTCTCACTTAACCCCATACATGAGATTATGCTGGAATTATTCTGATGTTTCTCTGGTGACCACTTTTGAAGTAGTTTTTGGGGGCTGGTATTCATGCAATTATTAAAGTTATTTTAAACACTGATTTATGAATATTTTATCAAAAATTATTCACGTGAGGGCCTGCAAGATAGCTCAGCGGACACTAAGCACCTACTTAGACATGCACAGGGAGTGGAGTTCCATCCCTGACACCACTTGCCAAGTAGGCCCCATCCCAGGGCACACTGAGCCAGCCACCAAGTCCAAGCATGGTGGCACATGCCTGTAATCCCAGTGCTGGGGAGGCTGAAAACAGGTGGATCACTATGAGTCTGAGCTGCACAGAGAGACCCTATACCAAATACATAATTTTTTTTAAATTCATGTGCATTATCAAATTTGTATGAATATGCATTCATATTTTTGGTGTTTATTTCTCATCTTTAGCTGTACAGAATATTTGTTAGCCAAAGGAGTTTGTATTCCTCAATAGTTTGTGGGTTTCCTGTCTTGCATTAAAAAAACAAAAAGGCTCAATCCCACATAGCTGGACCTACAGACCCAATATTTAAACATTTGTATTTTTCAGCTTCACAGAACGTTTTACCAAGTGGTTTGTGATAGGTTGTTTTTTTTTTTAACTTTAGAAAGATGGCCAATTACTGTAGCAACACTTGATAATGATAAACTATCTTTGGCTGGGAGACAGCCATGTTGCACTTCCCTAAGAAATGAAGTCCTTTGGCTCCATTTTTCCCTGACATTCAATTAAACCCTATTTAGTAAAACTTGCAGAGCTGGCTATATTTAATCAGATGTTCCCTTAATTATCTAAAAGAATATGATTGAGTGCAAGCAAGAATTTCCCTGCCCTCCCTGCCACCCCCCCTCACCACCCTGTGGCTGGAATGGAGCCTCAAAAAACAGCCAGCAAGATTCTAGGCTAAAACATGATAACATCTCAGCTGAGGCCATGGGATTCAGAAACAGTTATACCTTCCTGGCAGTAAAGATGTCAGCAATGTCTTGTACTGCTAATGGAGGACCTTTGTGCCTGGTACAAAATTGCTCTGTTTCTCTTTATAGCCACTGCCTAGAGTTTCTGTCCTGAAGCACTCTGCTGCAACTCTTACCCAACTCTCTGGTTGATACCAATAAAAGCCATGAGCTTATGGATTCATGGCTATGTGTTCCACAGAGAACACTGCTCTTCCCAGAGCTCCTCAGCCGTAGAACTTTGTCTTTATTCTGCATCTGTGTGGCATACCACCAGGTGAGTTGGACAGATGACCTTCATGGCACTTTCAATATTTGACTTAATGCTTTGAAATTTCATGTTCCATAAACAGTAAATTCCACTAGAAATCTGGATCAGTCTCTAGATTTTTGTTTGTTCTATGTTTTCAGTCCTTTATTTTGAGGCAGGTCTCACTAAGTTGCTCATGTGAGGCTTGAACTTGCAATCCTGCTGTCTCAGCCTCCCAGATAGCGAGGCCCAGCACAATCCAGGCTTGGAAATATTTCTAACTAAAGCAGCTAAACCATGTCTAAACGTGTAAAGATAACCCTGCTTTCTGTGCTCTGAAGAGGTAAGTTAACTCTAAACCCTGAAAAGCACATACTGGCTCAAACACCCATTTAAAAAGCACTAAGACATTTTGTCAACTAGGAAATGATGGCAGTCCATAGATTTTCATTCTCAGGGTACACTTCTACACCATTTTTTCTCAACTTAAAACTAGATGAAATTCATCAGGAAGGCTTGTTAAAACAGGACCCAATAGGAGATATTCAGACTTAGTATGTCAGAAGTAGTCTCAGAATGTAATTTTTTTTAATGGAATAGCCATTTACTTTGGGGATTGTGTGTATGTATGTGTTGCTGGGGCTCAACTCCAAGATCTCATGCATGTTTAGCAAGCCTATACCACTGAGCTACATCCCTAGCCCAGGATGTACATTTCTAAGAGTAACAGTGATACTATTGGCCCTAGGACATCCTGAAAACTACTAGATTAAGACAACTTCAGTACTATCAGCAAGGGAATGAAAGCACTTTGCAAAGGGAGATGTGCATTTACTTTGGGGTACAATACTATAATTTTCCCTGAAAGATTCATTTGCTGGAGGCTTAGTTCTACTTTAGGTGATGGAACTGGAGTCTAGAGTAAAGTAATTAGATAACTGGTGGTACAGTCCTCAGAAAGGACAAGGGACTTATTGGTTCTCAGAGTTAGTTTCATCCACCAGTCATGGTGACACAAATCTACCACTGAGCTATATCCCCACACCTTTTAAATTTTGTTTTGAGATAGGTCATACCGCATAGCCCAGAACTCCAAATCTTCTTACCTAACCCTGCTCCCAAGAAGCTGCAACTGTAGGCATGCACCATGATGCCTGACTGCAAAGGGTATCATTTGCATTTTGCATCCCTTCACTTTCAGTTGTATATATCCTTAAAGATGAAGCAGATATCTTTTTTTTTTTTTTTTTTTTTTTTTTTTTTTTTTGGTGGTACTGGGGATTGAACTCAAGACCCTGCACTTGCCAGGCAAGTGCTTATTCTACTGATCTCTGGTCCCTGAAGCAGATATCTTATAGGCAGTATTTAGTAGATACTTTTTTTGTGTGTGTGGCCAGCTCAGCCCACCCTGGGGGCGGGGCTGGCATGGTATGTGGTGCCAGAGATCAAACCACAATCGAATCTGTAATATTCTCAAGACTTCAATGGCAGGTATCACAGTGCATGCCTGTAATTTCAGCACTCTGGGAAGCTGAGGCAGAACTATAAGTTTAAGTCCATCCTAAACAACTTTGCAAATTAATTTAAAAGGGCTGGGATATAGCTTAGTGTAAAGGTCTTGGGTTCTATCTCCAGTAAAAGGGGGAAAAAAATTCCAATGGGTTCCCACACACACAGAGAATGGTGGAGATCAGGGGGAGAACACTAAAATTTATATTGCACCCTCAAAGACTCTGAAAAGTCAAAGGAATCTTGATTAAGAACAAAACTGGGGGTATCACATTTCCATATTTCAAACTATATTACACAGTTACAATAATTGAAATACAATGGCATAAAAAGAGACCAATGAACAGAACAGCTCATAAATGAACTCATGAATATAGTCACATAATTCTCAACAAAAGCAATAGTAATACACAATAGGGAAAGGACAAATGATAGTGTAAAACATGGGTGACACATCCAAGAGAAGCAACTGGACCACCCTCTTAACACCATACACAAAAATCCATAGTAGGGGGCTGGGGAGATGGCTCAGTAGGATAAGTGCTTGCCTGGCAAATGCAAGGGCCTGAGTTCAATGCCTGGTTCCACAAAAAAAAAAAAAAAAAAAAAAAAAAAAAAAAAAAAAAAAAAAAAAAAAAAAAAAAAAAAAAAAAAAAAAAAAAAAAAAAAAAAAAAAAAAAAAAAAAAAAAAAAAAAAAAAAAAAAAAAAAAAATCCATAGTAAATAGATTAAAAATTTAAACCTGCAGCTGTGAAACCAGAAGACTAGTAGGAGAAAATAAAAACTACCTAACGCTTATTGTGGTAATTATTTCTGAGTGTTCACACCCAAACCATATCCAATGAAAGCAAAAATAAGTGATCCATCCATACCCTTGTTTATAGCAGCACACTTAACAAGTCCTGGAAATAACCTACATGCCATCAACAGCTGAATATAAACTGGGATATTTATATACAGTGCAATAATACTCTGCCATAAACAAAGATAAACTTGAACCATTCTTAGGTAAATGGATGCACTGTTAGCTACTTTTTTTTTTTTTTTCACTTTTTATGTATTTGGTACAAGGTCTCCCTACACAGCTTGAACTCATAGTGATCCTCCTGTTTTCAACCTCCCAGAGATAGGATATTAGGCCTGCACCACCATACCTGGACTGTGTTAGGAGGCTTAGCGTGCCCTAGGGGTGGGACCTGTGAGGAATGCAGAACCATGGATCAAACCCTAATGTCTATATTTGCCAAAGCAGATGCTTAGCTGCTGAGTTATCTCACTGGCCCTGAACTTTGTTTTTTTGTGGCAGGTGCAGTCCCCCCTGGGTGCAGGGCCGGTGTGACATGTGGTACTAATGATCGAATTATGGTCCCTGCCCTTGCCTAAGTTTGCCTAAGTTGACGCTTTAGACCACGGAGCTATCTTACCAGCCCTACCTACTTTAAATAAATCAGAAAGAATAAACAAATATTTCATAGCTTCTCTTATATGAGAAACTGAAATAAATAGCCAAATAAAAGATAATAGGAAGTACGGAGGTCTTTTTCAAATGTGAAAGAGAACAAGAGGTGGAGGAGCAGGAAGGGAAGGGAGAGAAAGGAGGTGAAAAAAGGAAGAAAATGGAAATAGAGTTTTTGCAAATGGGAATGAGGCTAAGACCTGGAAGGACCAGAAGGAAATGGGAAGGGTCAGGGATGAAAAAATTAATTAAGATGTGTCATGTAGACTTACCAACTCCCCACAGTAAATTTAATGTTTATATACTGCAGGCACGTACTGATTAAAATGGCAGCAAAAAGAAGGCAAATGTAAGTCTAATTACATCAGAGTAAAATGTTCTAGTAAAGAAAACAAAAAATGAAAAAGAAAAAAAAATGGGAAAAATTTGTATACTATATAAATGATAACAGATAAATATCCAAAGTACATAGGGAATTTATGATACTGGGTAGCAAAAAAATTTTCTTTTTAATTTAAAAAGATAAAAAAACAAAATAGGTATTTTCCCAAATTACACAAATGGCTAAAAGATATATTAAAATACATTTTAAATTAGGAGCCACCAGACATATATGATGGAAAAATCACAATACCTAGCACCCCACAAATTAAGAGTTACCCCTAAAAAATCAACAGAGCCTATGAAGCCAGATGCTCAGAATCTCTGGAGGACTATAAGTTAAAGGTCAACTTGAGCAACTTAAAGAAGCCTTGCCTTTAAAAAAAATAAAATAAAAAAATAAAAAAAAAAAGGCTATGGTAGAGGACTTTCCTAGCATGTGTAAGATTCTGGATTTGATAGACAGTGCTATAAAACAAAACAAAACAAAATGGTTAAAAGTGCTAAAGGAACTAGAACCCTGTGCATCACTGATGGCAATATAAATAGTTACAGTCATTATGGGAAAGTATGTAATTTGGTCAAAATATTACCAGTAGAACTATATCATCCAAGAAACTCATTTCTGGATATATATCCAGGGAAATAAAATAAAATAAGTACCTGCAATATCTGCATGTCTATGTTCACTGCACTTGTACTTTCTCTAGGGTCTTGCAGTTACCCAGGCTGGCCTCAGTGAATTCTCCTACCTCAGGCCCCCGTAGGTGTAACTAGTGGACTAGAGGCATGTGTCAATGTGCCCAAATCAACAGCAATAGTCTCCCCTATCACCATACTAAGAATTGAATCCAGGGCCTTCTGCCTTCCTGGCAAGGCACTCCACTACATCCCCAGCCCAGGACCAAGGTATGGAAAAATCTAAATGTCCTTCAGTACGTGAATTTAAAAAATCAATATGGATATCGATATAGCTATCACCTTAGGAAAAAAAAGTAGTTCTACCATCTGCAATGACAAATGAACCTGGATAACATTATGTTACATGAAATGAGCCATACAAAAAATGACATGACCTCAATTATAAGTTGAATTAAAAAACCCATGGAAACAGTGACTGAATAATGGTCAAAAGAAGTTCTAAACTTGGAGAAGATCAGTTATAGGATGTGCAAGTACTAAGGACATATAGGCTATAGTTGTTATTTGAAATTTAAGCCAACAGCAAGTATTTTCATGACATGATATGACAAATAAAAGGTAAGTATTGGTACAGAGGGTACATTCAGTGACAGAGTGCTACTCTACTATAAAAGAATCTCTGTGCTGGAGCCCCAGCACAGGGGGGTAAAAATCTATGCATTTGGTGGGAGTAAGTATGTGTGAAAATGGATATATTAATCAGGTTGAGTATATTTATCATTTCACATTCTTAACATGTACTACACATATGGTTGTGTACCCAATGCAATACAATATTTAGTTATCAAACATTTCAGTAGACATTAAAAGATAAATTACAACTTGAGTGGGGATTTACAATTTAAGTAAAATGTATATTACAATTTATGAAATGTTAAAAGCACTCAAAATATATTTATAGAACCACCTCATGTTTCTGTCATATATATATATATATATATATATATATATATATATATATATATATCATATATATATATATATATGATATATATATATATATATGATTTTGGCACCCATGGAGGCATTTACTATATTCCATACTATGCAGTTTCTCTTTGGTGTGAATCACACTTACTAAAAGTAGAGTAATATGTAAAACAAACAAAAAAATACATCCCAACGTTTCTTTTTTCTTTTTTTTTTAACTACCGGGGGTAAAAGCCAGGATCTTATGCATGCTAGAAAAATGTTCTACCATTGCAGTGTATGCTCAGCACTTTCAATTTTATTTTGGGACAAGGTCCCTATAAATTGCCCATGTTGGCCTCTATTTCACAATCCGCCTGTTTAAACCCTCCAAGTAGCTTGAATAATAGATATTTGCCACTACTTCTGGCAGAGATAAACATTTCTTAATGGATTTTCTTCACTCTTTACATTCAGAGTTTTTGTCTAGTGATTATGTTCAGCAACATGAGAAGAATGAAGGCTTTCCAATATTCCGTCTATTTGGAGAGTTTATACCCAGTGTGTATTATTACATGATTTTGTAAGCATGAAGCAACAGCAAAAGCTTTCCCACATTCCTTACATTCATAGGGTTTCTCCCCAGTATGTGTTTTTAAATGCTAAGTAACGCCTCCACACTCAGTAAAGGCTTTCCCACAGTTCTTACATTCATAGGGTTTCTCTCCAGTGTGTGTTCGCATGTGACTGCAAAGGTTGGAGGAATACTTAAATGCTTTGCCACACACTGTATCCTCAAAGGGCTTCTCTTCAGTGTGAGTTCTCAAATTTACATTAAGAGATGAAGAGGAAACAAAGGCTTTCCCACACTGGTCACATTCAAAAGGTTTCTCACCTGTGTGACTTCTAAGATGTTCAATAAGGTGTGAGGAAGTAGTGAAGGCTTTCCCACAGTCTTTGCACTTGTATGGTTTTAGTTCAGTGTGAATTCAAAAGTGTTTCTTACAACAGGAAGTTTCTAAAGGATTTTCCATACACCTGACACTTAAAAGGCTTCTCACCAGTGAGTTTTTACATGTTCAGAGAGTTGAGGAAAGCTAATGAAGGTTTTCTCACATTCCTGACACTGATAGGGCTTCTTCCTAGTATGTATCCTTAAGTGTTTAGTATGACATGAGTGCGCAGTGAAGGCTTTCCCACATTTCTTACATTCATGGGGCTTATCACTAGTCTGAATTCGCACATCTGTGGAAGTAGGAGGAATGTGTAAATGCTCTCCCATATACCATACACAAAAAGGGCTTTTCTCCAGTGTGAGTTCTCAAATGTGCAGTAAGATATGAGGAAGATGCAAAGGCTTTCCCACACTGGTCACATTTAAAGGATTTTTTCTCCTGTGTGACTTCTCATATGTTCAGTAAGGCCTAATGATGTATTGAAGGCTTTTTCACATTCCCCACATGCATATGGCTTTTCAGTATGAGTCAGCACATGTATAGTAAAGCCAGCACACCCAGTAAAAGATTTCTCATAGTCTACATTTATACGGTTTTATACCAGTGTGAATCTGAAAATCCTTTTTAAGATATGAGGCTTTTCTTTTTTTTTCCTCATGCAACTCTTTTATTTCTCGTTGTTCTGTTACATTCATCTACACACTCATCTCCAGACTGAAATTACATGTAAGAACTCAAATTCCTAATTCGGATCCTGCACATGAGGAATTTCACATGAGGAATTCTATTTGAATGCATACATTGCATTCAAAGGACTTCTCCTCCATGTGAGTTTTCATGTGTTTAGTGAGTTGATGAAAGCTGATAAAAGTTTTCCCATAATCTGTAGAGAGCTGCGAGTAGCCACACCTTAAAGACACAGCCACACTTTAAAGACACAGCCACACCTTAAAGACGGCGCTGGCTTCCTCTTTCATCCTCACCTGGGGGTGGATGCTCTCCATAGCAAATAACTTCTCGTTTTGGCTAAGGCTAAGGACTAGGGCATTGCTTCCGTGTACCTGGACCTATCGGCTGTGCCCACGTGGCACTCCGGGGTTGGACGCCCACTGGTTCAAAAGCCATGAG
>PVKA01054470.1:0-10754 GCA_004027165.1 Ctenomys sociabilis
TATGATTCAAAATATACTAATTTTACAAGTATTTATATTAAAGTATATTAATATGTTTTAAAATACATAGATACAATTTGTGTGCTTATCATGTATGTGTTTTGAAGTATATGATGTTTATTGAATGGCTAAATCTTACTAATCAACAAATTTATTTCTTAATCTTACACGTCTAAATATTATATGCTAGTTTTTCATTTTATCTCATGCCTTAGCTTGTCTCCTTGCATTACTTTTTCTACACTTTATGCTTGCATAATCAATAGAAACAATGCTTGAAATCTATTTTTCACACAGTATTTATCAGAATTTTATCATTATCTTGTTTGAAAACAAATATAGGACTAGGTAGATAGCTCAGCAGATTAAAGCACCTACAAGCAAATACAGGGGCTTTGGGTTTGATCCCCAAGCCTGCAGTGCTGGCCCCACCCCTGGAGCAACTGAGACTGGGTGTGGTGATGCCTGCCTGTAATCCCAGCTTTTGAGAGACTGCAAACAGGTGGATCACTACAAGTCTGATCTATTAATCAGACCCTGAACACCCTGTAGATCCTTCCCTAAAATACCAAACACAAAACAAAACAAATATAATGTTAATGATATTTCTGTTGGGAACAAATAAAGCTAGATATTGGGCATAAGTGTGAGAGCAAGAAAAGACCTCAGTGTCTAAAATCATCAAGCGAACTCAGTCTTGAGAAAAGCATGTTGATTAGGGAATTTCAGTCATTAGTTGCTAGGAAACCTTATGTCTCCTGATAGTAACTTCGTAAGAATATAAATGCCCCAACAGTTGTTGTTCAAATCCTTTGTCAATCAGGTCAACATGCCTTCACCTGACCTCAGCCTGTGCCTCTTGTGTTTATTTTCTAAATCTCTGTGCTGATTCTTCCTGGGGGCATCTAGAGACCAGCAAGTTCCTACATATTTCTGAATATAACATGCTCATTAATTAAAAAGGAAAAATAGTATTAAAATATTATCTATGTTTATCAATATTATGTAGTGACTTACCCTTTACTATCTTTCTACAGTTTACTGCATGATTTAGTGTGCAAATATGTATTTCTTTTTTGTTACTTTTGAATTGCTATACAAAAACATTACGTTGTATATATTGAGGTATTATGTAATATTCAGCCGCATGTATCTATTCCATAGTATTTAAATCAGGTGAAATATTATTTATCTCTTCAAATATTTGTCATTTCTTTGAAGTAAAGTCTTTCAAAAATGCTTTTTAATAGATCTTTGAAATATATAGTGATAGGCCACCCAAATAACTCAGCAGATTAAAGTGCCTGCAAGCATGCTCAGAGGCCAGGGTTCAACCTGATCCAGGCTTGTGGTGCCAGCCCTACCCCTGGGGTACACTGAAAAGCAATGAAGACTAGTTGTGGTGGCATAGCCCATAATCCTCGCTCTTGGGAGGCTATAAACAGGCGGATCACTAGGAATCCATTTAGTAGTGAGACCCTGAATACCATGTAGACCCTTCTCTAAAAAAAAGGAAATGTATAGTGAAAATTTGTTATTTATGACACTATACAAAGTGATACTTAATTTTTTTACTTAATATAAAAATAGTTCTATGGATTTTGGGTTTTATCTTCCTTCTTATTTCCTATTAGCCTCAGACTATAAGCCTCCTTCTCTAGAGGACTTACTTGTTTACCTGTTTACCTGCATATCTATATAATTATTTAAATGCCTAAATAATTTAATGTTTTTTTAATATTTTGATAATGTTTACTCATCTACATTTTATACTTATTAATGGTACAGATTTTAATTTTTATTTATTTTTGTTGTTTTGCTGTTTTTTCAGATTTTAGTTTTTAATTTTTCAGACTACTATATGTTTCATGACAAAAATATTTAAATATTCACTTCATTTCTAGATTTATGTCACTCTTTTTTCTAATTTGAATAATTTACTGTACATCAACTCAGATCTGTCAGTCTTTCTAGTTATATATTATTGTCTATATAGAGACTATATCTAAAGAATTAGAGATAGATGATAAATTAGATAGTACATATATAGGCTCAACTTTCAGAAAGTACTTATAATTCTGCAATTTTGAATATACTTTGTATGAATAGGTTACTTTTTAAAAGTTTTCCCATTCATATGGCATGCATCAATGTATAAGAAAACTCAGTTGTTCGTACATGTTAGGAGCTATACTACTCATGAGGTATACTTTGTGTGAAAATCAGTTGAGTTAAGGCATTTCCTTGTTATTTTAATTTGCATTACATTGACTGTAAATAATATGATCTTTCTGAATATTATTGGTAATTAGGGATTCTTTTAGCTATTGGCAAATATTTTTTCTCCATAAAAATTTAATGGCTCAATTTTGTGTCTCATTATATTACCAAAGCAAACAAAGCAATAAAAAGCTTACCAATGTCTTACTATAAATTGCTATATTTTTTGAGTTCCAATATAAATTGATATAATGAAATTTTTACAGCTATTAAAATGAGATTGAGAGAATATATCTAATGGCAATAAATATTTTTACTCACATAAACATACTCACCTAAAATAAAATATATTTTCTTCCAGATATCTTATGCAGAGGTTTTAATTACTTCATTTCTAAATTTTGGGTTTCCAATTAGTAAGGATAATTAATATTTTGAAAGGAGTTGATATCAAAATATGAACAAATATATAGTAATCTATTAATCAGTTTTTTGAAGTTTATAACCAATGGATTACATAGAAGAAATGATACAAATTGTGTCACATTGCGGTGGTCTCTCATTTATCTTGAGGATGCATCCCATACGCTCCCGCAGTAAGTGAAAATCAGCAAAGCAGTAACGTTATATTTAATTGGGTATTCATATATGTATTTAAAGGCCTTACAAACCATTGCCACAGTCTTATAATCCTTTCCCTTACTTTAAAAAACTCTTATGTTTTTAAACATTTTCTAAACTCGGAAATCTACATAATTTTGACAATGTACATATACTGTATGAAACTGCAAAATCGAGAGATTTATTAAAAAATCCTCAATAAATAATTTGTTAATATTTTATGAAATTCTGAGCTGGGCAATGAGACCCTGTACCAACATATAAAATTAAAAAAGGGATAGTGCAAACAGAAATGAAAGATACAGTGATGCATAGGAGACTGCGTGTTCTGTTGCTCAGTTAGTTCAGAGGCAAGCTATGCAAGGGGCTAAGAGAGCAGGCAGCTGTATCCTATGACTTCATAAGGGGACTTATTCCATTCACCTGATGTTTCTGTCCTCATTTGCTGGCTTGGATCTTATGCAATAACTAGAACAATGAAAAAATAAATAATGGATATTTGTGTTCAATTTGTATTCTGTTTCTCAGGCTGTTTTATGGCTATTGACATCTGCAAGTAAATTCTTTTGGCTACATACTCCAAGAAATGATCAATGACTACCGCATCCACTTTATTTTCAGAATCTCTATGTGATACTTGAGTCAGATGATGCATGTACCATTAAATTATCGGCCATTCAGTCAATTTTAATATAAAAGGGGAACTTTAAATGAGGGTAAGTGCTATAAAAATGGATATCCAAAACATGAAATGTAAGGGTCAGAGTCACATTCATTTTAGTAAGTCACACACTGGTTGTTTTTCTTTCCTTCTTTTCACTATTTTTCATTAATTCTACCTTATCCCCTCGACCAATATTGAAGTGCACCAAAATCCAATCCTTGGACTGCTTGTCCTCTCCTGTTCATTTCCCTGAGGATCTCATTGACCCAGGCTTGATTAACCTCCAAAGCTGAAGAATCCCCAAATTACGTTTCCAGTCTGAATTGTTTTCCTGGACTCAAGACTCGACTTCCCTAGATTGAAAAATTGTGTCAAATTGATATTCCTTAATTTCTTAGTTGCTGTGTCATTACAGTTAGTTCTAAATGAATTCATTGGTATTCTCATCCTTGTTATGAATTATTCCATCCTTCTGTTACCAAGAATACAGAATAACTGTTTCTGAATTTGCTCACACACCACATTCTCTGGAAAAGCAACTCTCACAAGAACCATTTCACAAACTTTGGGGAAGTGCCTCTCAGACTGCGAATGCTCCCACTGTGTTTTCTATTGCTTCCACCCCTGCCTCTGGCATGTATTTAGCATAGAGAAATTAGAGTCTTCCTCTGGGACTTCAGTGCCAATCTCAATTCTCACTTTTGTAAAAACTCTTTGATGTCTTCCCATCCTCCTTGAAATAGAGGGTAAATACTCTCCATAATCAAACCCTTTCTTGATCCATGGCCAAGTGTCCGGTTTTCAGTACTTGATTACACTGCCACAACCACACCAGCTCTGTTGACTTTGTTTTTCCAATTTTTTTTTTTTTCTGAGTGGAATACACTTCCAGTGATCCACTTACAATGGTGACTGGAAATAAGATCATTTTTACACTAATGGCTCATCTGCTCACTTTGACAGGGGGCAGGTTCCTCAGTCTTATTCATTGCCTTTGTCTCTCTTTCCTTCCAAGCACCCATTCCTCATGTAATTCTTTGTTTAATTGGACAATACTTGCTACATCCACTTATCAGAATAAAAGATATTTGAAGAAATGCTTTACTTTTGATTTTGTGTAATTTCTTTGTTTGCACCTCTATATCCAAATTAAAAGCAGTGCCAAATGCATGAAAACTGTAAGAGAATGGATGAGGGATAATTAATGATGTTAATATGCTTATTCACCAAATGAAAAGTCATGCAGCCAATTGCCAAGTGAGGCTGCTCCAATATGTGGTTATAGTGCAATGCCTGAAGTATTTAGTTATTAAAAATGATATTGTAAACCATTGCAAATATTTGCCAACATTGATGTTAAACATAATGATTGTGACCTTTACATTTTTAATTTAGTATACATTATTTCATGTCTCAAAGATATTGTATAAACTGACTCAAGCCACTCAGAAAAGAGCAAATAATATAAGATCACACTTAAAAGAAGTTTGTACAGTAATCAGTCATAAAAATTGGAAAGTAGTATGGTTCTTATCACATGATGAAGCAGAAAAGATAACTGGGTAGTGGGTATTTTTGTCTTTTTTTGAGACAGGGTCTCACAGTGCAGTTCAGGCTGGCCTCAAACTCACTTTGTAGCTCAGGCTGGTCTCGAACTCACAACAATCCTCCTGTCTCAGCCTGCCAAGTGCTGAGATTACAGGCATGCACCACCATGCCTGGCTTGGAATGCTATTTTTGATGTTTGAAATAGTTTTGGATTTCTATTGTGTGAAATAAGAATATATAGAAAATGGACTATATATTTAAAATGACTGAGGTGATAAAAATGTATGTAATTTACTGACCCAAAATTTATGTATGGAGCTCATAGGAAGAAAAAAAAGGAACAATCAAAGTTTAGCAATTAAAATCCCAGATGATAACTGAAGATATGATGAATAGTATGAAAAGTAAATAACAGGGGGCACCTGTCTCAGCCTAGGGTTCCTTTGATGTGTGTGTAACTCAATTATTTTATAAAATATTAATGATACAAATAATTTTGAAGGCATACAACATAATTTCTGTAATAGTGATTAATATTTTTAACTTTTTTAAGTTGTTTATTTTAGAGAAGGGTCTACAGGGTGTTCAGGGTCTCACTACTAGATCGGACTCATAGTGATCTGCCTGTTTACAGCCTCCCAAGAGCTGGGATTACAGGTGCCCCATACCTGTAATTGCACCATACCTGCCACCATATGCAGTCTCAATTGCCCTCTCAGTGTGTCCCGGGCACAGGGCTGACGTGCCAGGCCTGGGGATCGACCCCTGGCTCTTTAATCTGCTGAGTTATTTGGCCTGCCCAGTGATTCGTCTTTTACATTTTAACCTTTATAAGTTAAGTTCTAAGGCATTACCATAGGGATTTGCTAGTGGAGCAGCTGTGGAATGATAATCGCAGTACCTGTCACAGTCGAGAGCCAGTACAGAGCATGTGTAGCTACTGCCGCTATTAGAGAGGGCAAGCAGATGTGGCAACGTATACCACATATAAACCTTCCTACGTATTCAGACTGAAATGGTCATTCTACATATTTCATAATCAGGCATAATTTAATGCATTTCTTATGAATTTCTTAGAACAATGGCTGCACCATGGTGCTCAATGTAAGGTGTTATTGATACTATACTGTAATTACTATTATTATTTTACTCTTTGTTATTGTGTGAAGCATTAATTAGTTAACCAATAACAGTTTCTCTTAACATTGGAAGCAAACAAGAACTCAAACCTTCTTTTTAAAAAAGATTTTATGCTGGAAAGCTCTGCCTGGGGTTCTGGTATCTTCTGATCATATTTTGGTCTACTATTTTTGTTAATGATATATT
This sequence comes from Ctenomys sociabilis, assembly GCA_004027165.1. Lineage (NCBI taxonomy): Eukaryota > Metazoa > Chordata > Mammalia > Rodentia > Ctenomyidae > Ctenomys > Ctenomys sociabilis. The sequence goes on from PVKA01054470.1 coordinate 6,380, forward strand.
TTCTAACCCTACACTTGAATTCTTTTTCAAGTTTAACAAAGGTACTGTTTATTGAATGACTTTTATAAAAGTTTTGTGATTTTTGTTTTCTTCTAAAATATCCTGAACAAGACAGTGGAAACAGCTACAGTGAACACAACTCCAAATGTGGTCTGCTGCAGTATGCAAGTGGCTGTGTTGGGCCAGCCAATGAAGAGCAAGGAGCAGAGGAAACAGCAGGTGAGGGAGATGAGCAGGGTGTAGCTGAGAGCTCTGTTGTTGGCCTTGAGGATGGGAGTGTCTCGGTGCTTCACAAAGAGTCCAAGTACTGTAGATGTGAGGACAGACAGACTCAGGGCAGTGCCAGCCAGAGCCTTCCCTCGAGGGTCTTCATAAGCCAGAAAGGTGACCTTGTTCTGGAGGCAGAGGTTTCTCTGAATGTTGGCATACTGATGGACTGGCACGTCATACACTGTTCTATGTCTGTGTCATTAGCAATCTCATTCCTAGAGCAAGGAGTGCAGGCAAAGCAACAGGCAGCCTTTCCTTCCTGAGGGGACTTTCTGAATCCAGGGGTGCAGCTCTCACTGCAGGCTGAGCGAGGAGTCTGAGGACAAGCAGATTTGTGTCGATGACTTCACACGTTGCATGAATGCATAAGTGCAAGTACTTGTGCATGGCCATCTTGGCCTCCAGTGCAGGGCTGCTGGGCTGCATCTTTATCCCTAAGTGTTACAACAAAGGTAAAATACATTACAGAAGAAAATAAGGTTTCTTAAAATAAAACTGTATTGGTACTAAAGTGCCTGAGACAATTCTGCATGTTTTCCAGTCTTGTGTTTGACAGAGTTTTGGATTTACTATAATAAACAAAAGAACATTAATCCTTAAAAAAAAAATAAAAAAAAATATCCTGAACATATCCTAATTCACCACTGCCTTAATTTTTATCTTAATTTATGGAAAATATCTATGTTTTGGCCAAACACAACTGATTGCTGAAATTTTAGTATTTCCTTCTGTTATTTTCACTGAAGATTGGATTATTCAAGTCATTTTCCTTTATACACAAGTAAGATATGTTTACAGGTAGACATGCATATACAAATAAAGTGTCCTTTGATGGTAGGTCCCACTGGAACAGAAACACCAGATGGTCAGATGGATAGTGAGCTCCAAAATGTGTAAACATTCACATTTACAAATACCTGTCAGCCATAAACCTGTGGAATACTTTACTTTTTAAGTTTTATTTATTTTATTGAAGAACAAATAGCAATGAGACAGTTTCAAATCAAATTAGCAGGACAGATTCAATAATTAATACATTGCAAATTGTTTTCATAATGGTTTGTTGTCATAGAAGGTGCATACATAATATTCTACTTACACACACTATTAGAGCAGATGTCTCTAATCAATGAATTAAGAGAATGTAGCTGTATGCTTATCTTATTTTCCTACAGCTGAATTATAGTACTGTTTCAATAATTAATACTTTGTACCTTGTAATCTTCTTAGTGGTTGTCCATTGTACAAGAAGCCAACAGAATATCCTGTCCAAACACTATTAGTGCAAACCTTTCTCCTCATAGAATTATACAGAAGTACTGAATATTTATCCTAATTGTACTGTTTATATAATCACAGAATGGGGCTTCATTTGAATCCCTTTTTTTTGTTAAGTCCTGTCAAAGATGGGGATTCCATTGTCATTCAATTATTATAGGTGCCTAAATTCAGGGAAACAATCAAACACATTCCAGCAGTCCACAATAATAGTGGGTTATCTGAAGAAGTTGTTCACTAGAGCAATTTACAGCACTGCTTATTATTATGGCCTTATTTCATATACCTCATTCTTATACTTTTCTGCTGGATGGTCAAGACAGAGATAAAGCAAGACCTATATACAAAAAATGTAGCTTTTGTATCTGATGAGATCAGTCAAGTCCCCTCAGGGTTTATCTTGTAATCCTTTACCTCACTCTGTAGATCTTTTGTCTGAGTCAGCCATGTGGATGAGTCACGGCCACTGCTTGACCAGTTTGCTCTCTGTGAGAGCCTGAGAGAAAGTTTTCTCTCCATGTGACTCTCCTTAGGCACACTATAGATCAACAATTGCATTCCTCTGTGGCTTCATAATCTCCTTGATCAGAAAATTTGGGGCACAACTGAGTTCCATGATGTTACAGTACAGGTTCTCCTATGTCCTGAGTCTTCACTGACCTTGAAAGGCTAGAGCCAAAATGTTGGCTGTTATTGCAGTACTTCCATTTCTCCAATTTTTGATCTGTAAACTTAGATTGCTAACCATCCAGAAGAAAATCTGATTAATACCCTGCAACATATGAGTTCAGTTTACCCTATCTGATTAAAATTTTTTAGTTGTTGTTATACATTTCTATTTGTAGTTCTTCTCTTGATTTCTTATACTAGGGAGTCTATAAGATATTTGTACATGTGTGTCTGGTTTATTTCACTTATGAGTATATATTCAAGTGGCATCCACATCAATATATATGCTTCAAGGTTATCTTTCTTTATAGCTGAGTAATATTCCATTGTATAGAAATATCACATATTTTTCAACCATTATGTATGTGATGAGCATCTTGGTTGTTTCCAAGATTTTGCTATCACAAGTTATGCTGCTATAAACATAGCTACACATATATCACTATGATATGATGTTTTCAATTCCTCTGGGAAAATTCCCAGTAGGAGGCTAGCTGGCTTGAATGGGGTTTCCAGTACTATTTTTGTGAGGAGTCTCCACACTGATTTCCACAATGGTTGCACCAGTCTACATTCCCACCAGCAGTGGAGAAGTGTTCCCTTTTCCCCACAACTCTCCAACATTTGTTGTTGGTTGATTTCTTTATAATAGCCATTCTTTCTGGAGTGACATGGTATCTCAGTGTGGCTTTAACTTGCATTTGATGGATAGCTAGTGTTGTGCAGCATTTTTTTCAAATATTTATTTGCTTCTTTAATTGCATCCTCTGAAAACCAGTGAAAGACACATCTGAAAAAGAGAACTACAGGACAATGTGCCTCATGAACATAGATGCAAAAATACTCAATAAATTCGTAGCAAACCGAATACAGCAAATCATCAAGAAGATCATACACCATGACGAGGTAGGATTCATCTGAGGGATGCAAGGATGGTTCAATATTTGAAAATCTAAAAATGTAATACAATATATTAATAGACTGAAATCTAAAAACCACATGATCATCTCAATTGATGCAGAAAAAGCTTTTGATAATGTCCAACATCCATTCATGTTCAAAGCCCTACAGAAAATTGGAACAGATGGTCTCTACCTCAATTTGATAAAAGCTGTCTATTACAACACAACAGTTAATATAATTCTAAACTGAGAAAATCTGAAATCTTTTACTCTTAGATCAGATACAAGACAAGGATGTCCTCTACCACCCCTCCTATTCAACATAGTTTTGGAATTATTAGCAACAGCCTTTAGATAATAGGGAGAAATAAAAGGAATAAGAATAGGTAAAGAAGAAGTTAAAATATCACCATTTGCAGATGACATGATACTTTACTTGGAAGACTCAAAAAATTCCACAAAGAAACTACTAGAATTGATACAGAAATTCAGTAGCATAGCAGGATACAAAGTCAGTACTCAAAAGTCAATAACATTCCTCTACACAGATAACAAACACATTGAGAGAGAAACTATAAAAAACAATACCTTTTACAGTAGCCCCACTGAAAGGGAAATACCTTGGAAATCACTTAATCAAGGAAGTCAAAGACCTTTTCATGGAAAATTATGACACTGGCTGGGGAGAGGGTTTAGTAGAATAAGCACATGCCTGGCAAGCACAAGGGCCTCAGTTCAATCCCTGGTTCCACCAAAAAGAAAAAAAAAAAAAAAAGAAAGAAAGAAAAGAAAAGAGATCATAGAGGATTTAGAAAATGGAAAAATATTTACTACTCATGAATAGGAAGAACCAATATGATGATGATGACCATACTCCCAAAATTGTTGCACAGATTTAATGCAATATCTATTAAACAACCACCAACACACCTTGTAGACCTAGAGAAATCATTCCTAAAATGTATTGGAGCCATAAAAGACCTAGAATAGCAAACGCAATCCTGGACACCAAAGACAAGGCTGCAGGCATTAAAGTTCCTAACTTAAAATTATACTTGAAAGCTACTGTAATAAAATCAGCATGGTACTGGCAACAAAATAGACCTAAGGATCACTGGAATAGATTCAAAGATGCTGAGTCCTCTATGAACACACTCAGTCAACTAATTTTTGACAAAGGAGCCAAACACACATCTGGAAGAAAGATAGCCTCTTTAACAAATGGTGCTGGAAAAACTGGCTTTCTACATGCCAAA
>PVKA01054471.1:0-10754 GCA_004027165.1 Ctenomys sociabilis
GTTCAGTGTAGTTGCTTAGTTCCCAGGTTTAGCATATATAGTTAGTCAGGGTGAGAATCATTCCATTTAGCTGCTAGATTCGAAAATCTTCGGAAGATTCTCAGGATCTTTGCCTTACCCATCTTGTACATATGACTGTATGGCTTCGCCTTTGTTGTGTTTCTTAGCTCTTCTCCTTGCTCTCTCTTCATTGTCTACTCTTCAAGTTCTTGCTTTCTTTTTAATTGTGTTATGCCTTTCTCTTTGTAATTATCCATTTGAGTTCTTATATTAGGGAGACTATACGATATTTACACATGTGTGTCTGGTTTATTTCACTTATGAGTATATGTTCAAGTGGCGTCCACTTTAATTTGAAGTCTTCACGTTTATCATTTTTATACCCATGCTGCTTCTTGACTTCAGCATATTGTTTCATTTTCTCTTTAAACAGAACTTAGGCTTTCTCTCTCTCTTACTTTATTTCTCTCCCTCCTACTTTATAGCTGTCGGGAGGTGAGCAGCTTTCCTTTGTGTCCCCTGATAGCAGTTTCTGCCGTTCTTTAGCCCTAAACACAATCGATCCAGCTGATCATAGGCTTAGACCTCTATACTGATGAAACAAAATAAACCTTCGTCCTTCAAATACTCATTCTTATGTATTTTCTCATGACATAGAGCTGCCTAGCAGAAGTGAAATGATATAGAATTGTGGCTTAAATTGGGATTTATCTGTGGATTAGTAATGTTAAGTATTTTTTGATATACCAGTTGGCTATTTGTCCTCTTTCGGCAAAAACTAATTTAGGATTTTTGGTCAATTTTTGGCAGGGATATTTTTTCTTATTATTGAATTTTTTAATTATTGAATTGTTTTTGTGCCTTATTTATTTGGGATATTAACCCCTTGCCATATGTACTGCTTACAAATATTTTCTCCCATTCCATACATTGTCTGTGTTTCTTGATTGTTTCCTTTGTGGTGCAGGAGCATTATAGTTTGATGTAATCTCATTTGCTATTGTTAGCTTTTGTTTCCTGGGTTTTGGGTATCTTATCCAAAAAGTTAGATCCCCAGATCAGTCTTGGTTTTAATAGTTTTATAGTTTCACATCTTACATTTAATTCTTTAATTCATTTTGTGTTGATTTTTGTCATAAGGTTTTAATTTTATTTTTATGAATGTGGGAATCCAGTTTTCCCAGAACAACTTATACAAGAAATTTTCCTTTACCCATTGTCTCTTCTTTTTTCTGGTTCTTGTCCTTGTCCTTGTCCTTTTCCTTGTTCTTGTTCTTCTTCCTCCTCCTCCTCCTACTTCTTCCTCTTCCTCTTTTTTTCTCTTTCTCTTCATCATCCTTTTCCTCCTCCCCCTCCTTCTTCTTTTTGATACTAGGAATCAAATTTACAACTTTACACTTTTCAGGTCCATTGCCTTTTCTTAATATCAATGTCCAAAGTAAATGACTATAAATGGAGGAACATATTTCTGGGCTCTAAATGCTGTTTTAATTGGTCTTTTGTTAAACTCAGAAAATAGAAAGAAATTATTTTTCTCTCCTATAATCATATATTGTGTTCACTGCATATATACACATATATATATATATATGAAAATTAAAGTTTTGTAAAACAAAATAAAATATAGTACTACAAACCAATATTTCTTATGCATATAGATGCAAAAATACTTAAAGAATTACTTGCAAAGCAAATTCAATTTCAACAGCATGTTAAAAGGATAACAAATGATGAGCAAATGATATTTGTCATAAGAATCCAAGGGTGGTTCAATATAAGCAAAACAATCAAAAGAAAACACCACATTAACAGAGGGAAGAATAAAATTTTTTTCAAGTTCATCCAAGAACATTAGCAATAAAATAAAAAGAATGAAAGGAAACATTTTCAATTCATGTTTAATAAGATCATAGTGTCCAGAACACAAAAAGTACTTGTGACTACAACACAAAATGAATCGACAACCTAATTAAAAGTTGGGAAAGTGGTTGAACACATTTTTTAAAAAGATAAGCCAAAAGGCATAGAGTAAAACAAGCAAAACATTATTATTCAAAAGGAAATTCTGATCAAAACTATAGTGGGGTTTTCATACCTATTACAATGGCTGTTATTTAAAAAAGAGACAAAGCACGTAGAGAGAAAACTTTATCTCATGCTTCCACAGAGAGCAAACTGGTCAAGCAATGGCTGTGACTCATCCACAAGGCTGACACTAACAAGGGATCTACAAAGTGCAGGACAGGGTTACAGGATAAACCCTGAGGGTACCTGGCTGAGTTTATCTGATAAAAAGTTACATTTCTTGTTATATAAATGTTGCTTTAACTCAGTATTAACCATCCAGCAGAAAAGTATAAAAGTGGAGGTATATAAAGTAAAGTCATATTAATATAATGAGCTGTAAATGGCTCAAGTCAACAACTCTGTGGATAACCCACTTCTATTATGGACTACTGATTTGTGTTGTATTGTTTTATTTAAAAAATATATATATATATAATTAGCTATCCACGTTTTGAAAATTTGTAACATATGTATCATTGTATGTTACCCTGTTTATGTCATTTTTCCTCTTTGTTTTTGCTTCTATTTTTCACTCTTCAAGTTAAAATACAAATAAATAAATAAATAAAATAAAAATAAAAATGAGACAAAGATTGGAGAAGATATGAAAAACTCGGTATAAAGTGCAAAATATTTTGTTTATTGCTAGTCAGAATGTTACACAGCAGCCACTGTGAAAAAGAGTTTGGAAGTTTCTCAAAAAACTAAGCAGAATTATCATATAGCTCAGTGATTTCATTCCCAGTTATCTACCAAAATAATTGAAGATAGAAATTCAAAGAAGCACAGGCATATTCTTGATAATAGTGGTGCTACTTACAAAAGCCAAATAGCGAAAATGTCTGTCAAAGGATGAGTGCATAAATAAAGTTGTAGTGTGTGCATATGATGAAATATTATCTAGCCATATAAAAGGGTGAAGCACTGATATGTACTATAGTGTAGGAATGAACCTTAAAAAAACCTATGTCAAGCAAAAGATAGCAGACATAAAAAATCATATATTGTGTGATTCTACTTAAATAAAATGTCCATAATAGACAAACCCATAGAAACTGAAGGAAAGTTGGTTCCCAGTTGTCAGGAATGCAGAAGGGATCAGGCACAAAAGGAGAACATCATCTTAATGGCTATAGGATTTCATTTTGGGATGATGAAAATGTTCTGAAATTTAGATGGAGGTGGTGCATAACATTGTGAATGTACTAATGCCACTAGAGTTTTCACTTTAAAATGCTTAATTTTTCATCTGGGCACAATGGCACCCCCTTATTCTCAACAATTTGGGAGGCTGAGTCAGTAGGATCACTTGATTCCAGGAATTTGGTGATAACACAGCCTTGGCAACATAGTGAGATCCAACATCAAAAATAAAATATTTGATTTTTACATCAAAATAAAATGTTTGCGCACAGGAAAGGAAACAATCATAGGAATAAAGAGACAATTTATAGAATGGAATAAAGTATTTTTCAAACTATAAGAGGTTGATATGTAGAATATATAAGGAACTTGAAAGACTCAATAGCAAAATAAAACAAAATGCAACCAAATTTGAAAATGGGCAATAGATCTACATGAACATTTATCAAAAGAAGACATACAAATGACTACAGGTATATTGACAAGTGCTTGCTTTTGCTTATCATCAGGCAAATTCAAATCAAAACTAGATTTATTGTATCACACCATTCCAGTAAGAATGTTAGCATAGCGGCAAAAGATAACAAGCATTGGTTAGGCTGCGGAGAAAAGGAAATTCCTGTATTCTATTGGTAGGAATGTGAATTAGTATAATAAAATAGTATGAGAGAAAATGTTTTCATATCATATGTCTAATACGGTTATAGTGTCCTTCTGTCTGTAATAGAGTGGTGGTGGGAGGAGGACGCAAAGCTGAAAGGTTGACATATGGAAGGGCTGATGTTATGGGAAACAGTATGGATGGTCTGCAAATGCTGAAAAATAGAACTACCATATGACCCAACAATCCCACTCCTAGGTATGTATTTGTCTTAGCCATTTTCTTGTTGCTGGGACACAAAAGCTTATTTCCACAACTTAAAGAAACAAAGGTTTATTTTTGGCCCAGTTTCTTGACATTTCAGTTCATAGTTGGCTGGCTCCAAGGCAGGGTAGAAGGGCATGGCAGAGGAGGCTTTCTCATGGCATTGCAGTCAGAAAGCAGAGACAAAGAGGAGGGAGATAAATACCTCTAGGTCATGTTCCCAGTGATCTACCTCTTCTTACCAGACTATTCCGCCCAACATCACTCTCAACTATAAACTCCTCAGTGGTTTACTCTGATGAGTATCACATCGCCATGATCCAATATGCACTTTATTGTTTATGCAACACTTTTCACAATGACCAGTGAATGAAAAGAGCATAAGTGTTCATCAAATGATGAACTGATTTAAAATGTGATTAATATACACAATGGAACATACTATCCAGCCATAAAAGAGAAAATCCTGTCATTTGCAGCAACATGGATAGAACTACAGGTTGATAGGTTAACTGAAACCAGCCAACCACAGAGAGACAAATACAACATAATTATATGTATATATGAAACCAATAAATTTGATCCCATAGAAGTTGATACTAGAGTGGTAGTAGGCGAGGGTGGCATGGGGACAGGTTGATATATGGGTACTAAATTGCAGTTAGGTAGGAGTATGACTTCTGGTATGTTATTGCATACTAGGGTGACTTTAGTTAATTACATATTGTACATTTCAAAGAGCTATAAGAATATTGAGTGTTTTCACTATAAAGAATGATGATTACTTGAGGAGCTAAACGTGTTTAAATTGACTGCACAATGAAGACAGGTGTTGAAACATAAGATGGTGCCCCGTTAAGGTGTAATTTTTGTGTATCAGTTAAAAATAAATTTAAGAAACAAAATGCACAGAAAGAATTTGGACTTGCCCACAAAATTGCTCCATATTCAAAAGATCTTGATTACTTCCCTCCCTCATGCTGTAAATATAATGTGGTAAGTGTAAAACCTTCAAAGTCCACAGAAAAGTATAAACAAGAAAGGAAGATAAAAAATCACACATGAGGGATATGGGAAGCCAGAGGAATGAAGTTAAAGGGATATGATTTCTTTTTTTTTATTTTCCATAAATTTACTGAAGAATAAATAGCAATGAGACAGTTTCAAGTCAAATTAGTAGAACAGATTCAATAATTAATACATTGCGTACTGTTTTCATAGTGGTTATTTGTTGTACAAGGTACAGACATGATATTCTATTTACAAACACTACTAAAGCACATGCCTCTATTTATTGAATTAAGAGAATGAAGCTGTAAACCTATCATTTTTTAAGCTGAATTATACTACTTTTTCAACAATTAATACTTTTTACATTGTTATCTTCCTAGTGGTTATCCACAGTACAAGAAGCAGACAGGATATCCTGTCCCAACACTATTAGTGCAAATCTTTCTTCCCATAGAATTATGTAAAAGTACTGCATATTTATCCTAACTGTACTGTATATACAAATATAGAATGGTCATTCCTTTATATCCCCATTTTTTGTTTAGTTCTGCAGAGACAGCTATTATATTAGCATTCAGTTGTTATATGTGCTTGAAATCAGCGAAACAGTGCAACACAATCCAACAGTCCACAATAGCAATGGGTTATCCGAAGAAGTTGTTGACTAGAGCCATTCATACCTCACTTTTTATACTTTTCTGTTGCATGGTTAAGACCGAGATAAAGCAAGCCCTATATAACAAGAAACGTAACTTTTGTATCTGATGAGGTTAGTCAAGTCCCTGCAGGGTTTATCCTGTAACCCTGTACCTCACTTTGTAGATCCTTTGTCAGTGTCAGTCATGTGGATGAGTCATAGCCATTGCTTGACCAGTTTGTTTTCTGTTAAAGGAAGGGGTGTAGATAGAAAAAATCATGATGTGTGTGTATAGACAGTACAGTTGGGATAGATAACGCTGTGCTTCTACATAATTCTATGAGAGGCAAGATCTGCACTAATGGTGGTTGGACAGGATATTATGTCGGCTTCTAGTACTACAGTCATCCACTAGGAAGATAATTATTGAATTTTTGATATAATTCAGGTATAAAAAATAAGTAAGCAGCTACACTCTTAATTCACTGATAAGAGATATCTGCTAAAATAATATCTGTAGATATAATATCATGTATGCACCTTGTACAATACCAAAACGTTATGAAAACAGTTTGCAATGTATTAATTTATCGAATCTGTATTGTTAAGGTGTCTTGAAACTGTCTGAGTGACATTTGTACTTCATTAAATGAAAGGGAAAAAAATGTGAAGAGTTTATCCAGGAATAAGTTTAATTAGAATGTACTAATTCATGATCTGTTAAACTCATTTTTAGTCACTTTTTAGTCATCTGCAGTGAAGAATGAATGTGTTTAACATCTAAAAAAAAAAAAAAAGCCCGTAAGAAAGTTTTCTCTCCATATAACTCTCCATAGGCACACTATAGACCATTGTTCACATTCCTCTATGGCTCCATAATCTCCTTGATCAGAAATTTTGGGGCAGAACTGAGTTCCATGATGTTACAGTACACGTTCTCCTATATCCTGAGTCTTCACTGACCTTGAAAGGCTAGAGCCACAATGTTGGATGACCTTGCGGCCCTTCTCTTTCTCCAATTTTTGAACTATGAATTTAGGTTATAAACCATCCAGAAGGGAAGCTGATTAGTTCCCTGCAAGATATTCAGTTCAGTTTACCCTATCTATCTAAATTCCTTTTAGTTTTTGTTATACCTTTCTATTTGTATTTGTTCTTTTGATTTCTTATACTAGTGAGACTATATGATATTTGCACATGTGTGTCTGCATTATTTCACTTATGAGTATATGTTTGAGTGGCATCATCTAATATAAATGCTTCAAGTTTATCATTCTTTATAGCTGAATAATTCTCCATTGTAAAAATAAATAGCAAAACTTTTTCAACCACTCCTCATATGACAGAGATCTTGGTTGTTTCCAACTTGGCTATCACAAATTGTGCTGCTATGAACATAGGTACACATATATCACTATGATACAATATTTTCAGTTCCTCTTGGAAAATTTCCAGTACCAGGATAGCCGCCTTGAATGGAATTTCCAGTCCTACTCTTTTGAGTTGTCTCAACACTGATCTCCACAATGGTTGCACCAGTCTACATTCCCACCAGCAGTGGAGAAGTATTCCCCTTTCCCCTCATCCTCTCCAACATTTGTTGTTGGTTGATTTCTTTATGATAGCCATTCTTTCTGCAGTGAGATGGTATCTCAGTGTTGTTTTAGCTTTCATATCACAGATGACTAGTGATGTGGAGCATTTTTTCATATATGTATTTGTTTCTTTAATTGCATCCTCTGAGAACTGTGTATTCATCTCAGATACCCTTTTATGGATTGGGTCTTTAAATTTGAGGGCCCTAATATATTTTAGCTCTTTATAAATTCTAGTGAGCAGACCTTCGTCTGAGTGCTTATTAGTTAAGATTTTTTCAAAATTTGTGGATTGTCTTTTCACTTTGTTGATAATTTCTTTAGATGTACATAAACTCCTCAAGAAGTGTTGATCTCAGTTGTGAATTCTTCCAAGTATTTCCCATGCGAAAACATGCTTGTTCATGAACTCTTTGCTTACCCCTATGTCTTCAACAGTTTCTCCTACTTTCTCATCTAGGAGATTTAGTATTTCTGTTTTAATGTTTAGATCATTAATCTAATTTGACTTTAGCTTAGTGCATGGTGATAAACCTGCGTCAAGTTTTAGTTTTTGGCATGTAGAAAGCCAGTTTTTCTAGCACCATTTGTGAAAGAGGCTATGTTTCTTCCAGTAAGCTTCTTTGGCCCCTTTGTTGAAGATCAGATGACTGAGTGTATTCATAGATGCCTCTGCATCTCCCAATCTATTCCATTGATTTTAAGGTCTATTTCATTGCCAATGCCATGTTGATTTTATCACAGTCGCTTTGTGGTATAATTTCAAGTCAGGAGTTGTGATGCCTCGTGCCTTATCTTTATTGGCCAAGATTGCCTTTGTTATTTTAGGTCTTTTCTGGTTCCAAATAAATTTTAGGATTAATTTCTCTACGTCTGGGAAGTATGTTGGTGGAAGTTTGATAGGAATTGCATTAAATCTGTACAGCAATTTTGGGAGTATGGCCATCTTTATGATGTTGGTTCTTCCTATCCAGGATCATGGAATATCTTTCCATTTTCTGAAATCCTCTATAATTTCTTTTCTTAGGGTGTTGTAGTTTTCTGTGAAAAGATCTTTCACTTCCTTGGTTAAGAGGATTCCAAGGTATTTCATTTTATTTGGTGCTATTGTAAAAGGTATTGTTTCTATGGTTTCCCTCTCAGTGTGTGTGTTATCTGTGTAGAGGAATACTGCTGACTTTTGAGCCCTGACTTTGGATCCTGCTATGAAACTGAATTTCCATTTCAACTCTAGTAGCTTCTAGGTGGAGTTTTTTGGATCTTCCAAGTGAAGTCTAATGTCATTTGCAAATAGTGTTAATTTAACTTCTTCTTTACCTACTTTTTTCCTTTTATTTCACACTCTTGTCTAATGGTTGTAGCTAATGATTCTAAAACTATGTTGAATAGGCAGTTATAGAGGACATCCTTGTCCTGTACCAGATCTAGGAGTAAAAGATTGGCGTTGTCCACATGTAGAACTATATTAGTCATTGGGTTGTCATAGATGGCTTTTATCAGACTGAAGAAGAGGGCTTCTATTCCAATTTTCTGTAGGGTTTTGAACTTGAATGAGTGTGAGACTTTGTCAAAAGATTTTATGCATCAATTGAGATGATCATGTAGTTTTTAGATTTCAGTCTATTTGTATAGTGTATTACATTAATATATTTTCAAATATTGAAAGATCCTTGCATCCCTGGGATCAATCCTACCTGGTTATGGTGTACGATCTTCTCGATCATTTGCTGTATTATAGTTGCCAGGATATTCTTTAGGATATTTTCATCTATGTTCATGAGGGACATTGTCCTTTAGTTTCCTTTTTTAGTTGTGCCTTTCACTCATTTTGGAATCAGTATAATACTTGCCTCCAGAAATTATTTTGGGAGGACTGCTTCCTTTTCAATTTCCTTGAAGAGTTTGTGGAGTACAGACATTATATCTTCTATATATTTCTTGCAGTATTCAGCTGTGAATCCATCAGGACCCGGACTTTTCTTTGTCAGCAGGCTTTTTCTTAGGTTTCATACCTTGTTGGCTTTTATTGTGTTATTGAAAGTTGTTATATCTTCTTGATTCAGTTTTGGTAATTTGTACTTTTCCAGAAATCTGTCGATTTCTTTTATGTCTTCTGTTCTTTGAACATAAAAATTCTCGAAGTAGCTATTGATAATTTTCTGAATTTCCACTGGGTCTGTGGTGATTTTACCCTTTTCATTCCTTATTGCTTGTATTTGAATTTTTTCTTTCCTCTTTTTGATGAAGTTACAAGGGTCTTATTGATTTGATTTAGTCTTTCAAAGAACTAACTTTTTGCACACACATGTAAATATCATATAGTCTCCCTAGTATAACAAGCAAAAAGCAGAAATACAAAAGGAAATGTACAACAACAATCAAAATCAATTGAGTCAGATAAGGCAAAGTGAATGGCATATGCTGCAGGATATTAATCAGCTTTTCTTCTGGATGGTTAACAACCTAAGTTCACAAATCAAAGTTGGAGAAATAGAAGAGCCACAAGGCCAGCAAACATTTTGGACCTAGCCTTTCAGGGTCAGTGAAGACTCAGGACATAGGAGAACCTGTACTGCAAAGTCATGAAACTCAGATGAGCTCCAAATTTTCTGAATAAGGAGATTATGGAGCCACAGAGGAAAGAGACTGAAGTTCTATAGTGTGCCTGGGGAGAGTCACATGGAGAGAAAACAATCTCTCACGCTCTCACATAGAGCAAACTGGTCAAGCATTGGCTTTGACTCATCCACATGGATGACACAGACAAAGGATCTACAGAATAAGGTACAGGACTACAAGATAAACCCTGAGGGGACTTCACTGACCACATAAGAAACATAAAGTACACGTGTTGGTATATAAGACTTGCTCTATATAGGTCTTAAATATCCAGCAGAAAAGTATAAAAATGAAGTATACATCGTGGGGCCATAATAATAAGCTGAGCTGTAAATGGCTATGGTTGACAACTTCTTTGAATAACTCACTATTGTTGTGGAATGCTGGACTGTATTGGATTGTGTTGTCGAGTTCAAGCACCTAAGTTAGTTGAATGACAATGAAGTGCCCATCTTTGACAGGTATAGACAAAGGAAGCGGTATAGAAAGAAAAATCATGATGTGTGTGTATAGACAGTACAGTTGGGATAGATAATGCTGTGCTTCTACATAATCCTATGAGAGGCAAGATTTTCACAAATGGTGGTTGGACAGGATATTATGTCAGCTTCTAGTACTATGGACAACCACTAGAAAAATAAGAAGGTAGAAAGTATTAATTATTGAATCTTTCATGTAATTCAGGTATAAAAAATAAGATATGCAAACAGGTACACAGTATTTAATGATAAGAGACATACAGTGTAATAATGTCTGTGAGTATAATATCATGTATGCACCTTATATGATACCAAAACATTATGAAAACAGTTTGCAA
>PVKA01054472.1:0-10751 GCA_004027165.1 Ctenomys sociabilis
TATATCCCTGAAGTTCAAGAAGATTCATCACAGTATAGGAGATGAAATTCACACAAATCAACAGCATAAAATACTTCAGTGATAGTACAAATTTTTTAAAAAAATGTATAGTGGAAAAGAATTTTAAATATATACAATGTGATTACAATATAATATCAAAATGAAAAATGTAGGCAATATAACTCAAAATATAATCTAATAACTTTATGACACATGTTTATATCACAGACAAACAAAAAGAACTAAAATGAAAAAAATTTTAATGCTAATTAAAAGAATTATTGGCAATATTAAATTTTTTATTCCTTGTCTACTTTTAAGTTTTTTACAGGAGCTGGTAACCTTGCCTGCCTAGCAAGTGAAAGGTTTTGAGTTCAATCCCTAATAACAAAAATGCTTTTAGTAAAAAAAAAAAATGAGTTTTATACAATACCTGGAGCAATTTTAAGAGAGGCAATTTCTCCTTTTGAATTCATGAAAGAAAAGATTAAGCAACTAACATTCATGGAGAGGCTTCATTTTATATAGCAGACTGTAAGAGTAACACAGGATACATATTACAAATTTGAAGCAAGGAAATAATCTAATAGTAGAATAAAGAACTGGACAGGGAATAGAAAAGGCAGTTTATTATCAAAGGTTACCACCATAGCAAGAAAACTGTATTGATAGCCCAGACTGTCAACAGTGAAAATGACGCATGAGAATAATCTTTTAAAAAGAGTAATGTTTCTCAAGATGTAACTTTTTTTTTTTGGTGGAACCGGGGATTGAACTCAGGCCCTTGTGCTTGCCAGGCAAGCATTTATTCCACTGAGCCATCTCCCCAGGCCCTCAAGACGGAACTCTTGAGATATAAATCAATGTCCTCAAAACCACCTATATTACCTGTTTTATTTTTAAAGGAAGATTCATGATTTCATTCCTTTATAGAATTAGAATCTAAAACTATGAATTTATAACAGTGATTACACGTACAAACATTCCACTCCCACTCATATCTGCCTCTTATGTATATAAAACATAAAGGATTCCTATGAGATTTAAAAACTGATAGAACCTGAGAATTACACAGCTGGAGTAATACACAAAAAGCTTACATATCAAGCATGTGTATCTATCGTTGTGGGTTCTCCAAATCATGGCCTTGCTAGAGAATCTGTTTTCGGGGGGGGGGGGGGGGGGGGTTTTTTTTTTTTCATTACTTTTTTTTTTTTTTTTTTTTTTTTTTGCGGAACCAGGGATTGAACTCAGGCCCTTACGCTTGCCAAGGAAGCACTTATTCCACTGCGTCACCTCCCCATATTTGAGGTGTTATTTGCCTTAATTTCCTGTATGTTGAATTCTTTCCCCATAGTTAGAAAGCTTTACTTACTTACTTACTTACTTACTTACTTACTTACTTACTTAGCACAGGGTCTTGCTATGCAGCTTGACTTGCAGTGATTCTCCTGTTTCAGTCTCCCCAGATATTGGATTACAGGTTTGCACCACCAACCCCAATTCGGTGATCAGCTCAGTGTGGGGTTTGCACAGCATGAAGTATTGAGCATACAACCCTGGTCCTTGTACTTGCCAGGCAGGTGCTTATATCTCCTCGGCCCTCTGGTGATTTCTTTCTTTTTTATTGCATTGACTACAGGGTCTACAGCGTCCCACTACACAAATCAGACTCGTAGTGATCCTCTTGTTTTCAGCCTCCCAAGAGCTGGAATCACAGGTGTATACCACCACATCCAGTCTTGATGGGTGTCTCAGCATGCCCTGGGGGTGGGGCCAGCATGGCATGCTGAGGAAGGAACCCTGGTCCCTTCATCTGCCTAAGCAGGCACTTAAATTGAGCTATCTGGCCGGCCCTTGGGTGATTTCTTATAAATAGACATTTTATTGTACTCACGGTGTATTCTGAATTTTTACTAATTGTAATTAACCTTAGTTTAGTCTTCTTTGTGTAATCTACCAACTTTTAGAACCATTTCCCATGATTTCTTTTTGTTTTTAAGTTATTTCTAAGCATATGGTCAACTGCATCTGCCCTATTTTCTGGGTCTCCCACTCTTTTCATACTGGCCACCTCTACCGCCTAAAGTTTCAACAGAATTTATCTCCCAAATTTCTGTTTGTTATTTGTGCATTAACTCTAGTCTTTGCTAAGCTGGCTGTTCCTGTTTTGAATTGTTTTAATTAGCTTTATTAACTGTTTAGTTATATCATCTTTTTCTTTTTATCATTTCATATAGTTCAGTTGTTGAATTTTTATTTCCCCCTCATCAATGCTCCTTAGAACACCTTTAGGGAAGTTGACAGTTTGGGTCCATTTTCTAACAACACAATTTTAAATAAATATAATTAAAAAGATTTTTTCTTTTTTTACTATCTTTTTTTAATACTGGGAATTGAGAAATAATGTGCAAAGACTGTGTTGCTAGGATAGAAATCTTGTTTATTAATGTCTGCTTTGAAATGATATGCTCCTGGCTTTGTTTTTTGGTGCATACCTACCTCTTTGATCTACTCTTTTTTTAATAGGATCAAATCTGGCTGCTGTTCAAGGAGAAAAGCCCTATCACGTATGTCAACATCAACACATCCAAACCATCTACATTAAAATATGCATTGACAACTTTAGCTTTTTATCACTGCCCAAAACACACTGCTCCTTATAGGAAGATGGGAATATGGAGGAAGAGAGGAAGGGAAAAAAAGGGAAAGAAAGTTGTATCAGTTTAAAGCGAGAGAGTGAGAGAGAACTGTCAATTAGTTCCCAGAATCCCATTGTAATTCCAGACTAGAATCTACAGATCACAATGAAAGTCCTAAGAGGGAAGTTTATAGCTGTGAATGCCTATGTCACACAAATACAGTGAGTCCAAATAAATAACCCAATGTTGCATCTCAAGGTCCTAAAAAAACAAGAATATTCCAATATGCTAGTACAAGAGGGGAAATTAAAATCATAGCAGAATTTAAGAAAATTAAACCAAAACAATACTGAGAACAAGTAAATCAAAGTACTGTCACTTTGAAACAAAGAAAAATTAAATACTCCTTAGCTAATTAATGACATCCTCTTCAATCTCCTTTTTCAGAGTACTGTGATTTTCAATGTATGGGTATTTTATTTCCTTTATTAGAGTGATTCCTAAGTATTTGATTTTGGGAGTTGCTACTGTGAACGGTGAATCTTGTGGTTTGCATGCAAGAATGTTATTGATGTGTTCATTTAATTTTTCATAAACACACTCTTTAGGGATAAAGCAAATCTGACTCGTTTTTCAAGGTGAAAATAAATTATAAAAACTGAAAAACAAAAGAAAATCTTTATTCAAATAATTAGGAGAATCCAGATGAAATGAATAGATTCTTAAATGCATATGAGTTACCAAGATTGAATGAAGATATAAAACCCTGAATAATGTAACAAGCAACTAAACTGAAGCAGAAAAAAATAAAATAAAATAAATTGAAGCAGTACTAAAACACCTACCAACTAAGAAAGAGGAGCAGAAAGAATCACCAATCCATTCCTCAAGAACATGATGAACAATCTAATGCTACTCCTCAAACTCTTAAAATGAAAGAGGAGGAATATTCCAGTTATTCCTGGAAGACAGGATTCCCCAAAATCAGCAAGGATCCAACCAAAAACTAGAACTACATTCCAATCTCTTTAAAGAACAAAGACCCAAAAAATTCTAAAAAATACACTTATAAGCAGCATGCAACAAATCTTCAAAAAGTTCATATACCTTCTTCAAGTAAGCTTTATCACAGGGACACAATGGCTGCTCAACATACATAACAGAATATGTAATATAGCACATAAACAGAAGCAAGGACAAAAATTGCATAACTATTTCAACAGATGCAGAAACAGACTGTAACAAAAACCTAATATCCACTCATGATAAATATATTGAAGATACAGTATTGATATTTAGGTATATAAAATCTCAATCTGGGAAAAAAAAACCACTTATGACAAATCTACCACCATCATCATGATGAATGGGGAAAAATGGAAAGCTTTCCCTTTAAAATCTGGAAAAACATAAGGATGTCCACTATTACCATTTCTATTTAATATAGCACTGAAAATATTAGCCAAAGCAGGTAAGAGAAATAAAAGGTATATGAACAGGAACAAAAGAAATCAAATTATCACTGTTTATACACAACATGATCCTATATATGAAAGACCCCAAAAAATCCAAACATTCCAAGAATTAAAATCCAAATTCAACAGTATAACACACAAGAACAGCATTCCTTCATACCAATAATAAACTCAAGAAAGAAATCAGGAAAACCATAACATTCACAATAGCACCAAAAGAATGAAATAATTAGGAATTAACCTAAGAAAGTGACAGATCACTACAACAAAAACTATGTACTCTGAATAAGTAGATCTACAGAGGACATCAGAAATTGAAAAATAAGCAATCTAAATTGAAAGAGTAAGATCAACTTTAACGCCATCTTCTTAGATACTTCTGCACCATGACAACCAAGTGGAGGAAGAAGCAAAATGCACAGACTGAAGTGTAAAAGCAGACAGACAGAGGTCCAAATAAAACTGCTCATATACCCATGGAGGCCAGAACAGCAAAAGTAAAGAATGCTGGAAGCTGACAAGGCTAGTGCAGCTTTTGGACTGCATGCTGTCTAGAATGTCTCAATGGATTACAACTTCACTGCCATCTGATCGACAAAACCACCTCAAAGAGAGATCCACCTTGGTTCAAACTAAGCAGTCTCCTGGTTTTTTGCTTTTCCGGGTTAAAAATGTACTTCTTAGTGTTGTAAAGTTTTCTATATTCTAATTGACTGTCTTAAATTAAAAAGGAATCCAATATAATAAATGCACTGTTGACAAAGCACATTAAAAATTAAACAAGTAGTTAAAAAATAACAGGATATATTTATGTATTTATGCAGGATGGCTTTTTAAATCATACTGCTGATTTCTGCTGGTATACTGAAAAGAGCAGTTAAATGATTAATTTTTTTCTTCTTTTTAATTTCTTGTAACTTTTTCCTTTTTACCAAATTTGCATACTTATATCTAGAAATCTGAACAACTTGTAATCCCAGCACTTGGGAGGCTGAAAAACAGGAAGGATCACTACAAGTCTGATTGTGTAGTGAGACCCTGTAGACCTTATACTAAATAATTTCTAAAAAAAAATCAGAAATCTAAACAACTAATTTGAAGACAACACTACATAATACACCAACCATTGTCGAATTCCTACTATTTTGTTTGGTGAAATTCTGTATCATTTCTCATGGTTTTATTGTTATTATTATTATTATTATTTTGTATTCTTTTATTTTTTTTATTTAAATAACATCCTATTTTCTGCTGCATTCCATAAACAGAACTAGATTTCTGAACAGGCCCAGAAAAACCAGGTTTGTTCAGAGAATGAGACTGAACAAAATCTATTAAACAAATACATGTGTGTTAGGTTATATCCATTATTAGACCCTGGAAGCCTGGTAATACATAATAAAATATCCAATAATCCCTTCTGTCAAGAAGATCACATAATGTATATTAGAAAGCAATTTATGGAAGGACTACTTCTTTAAATTTATTCAACATTAGAAAATGAAACTTAGAAGTTCTAGTAATACAACGAAACAAGATGTTAAAAACATTTACATGTAAATGCAATCACCACTAGGTGTCACTCTGATATAAATTACTTGTCTTTTTAGATTTGTTTTCATATCTTGTTTCATTTTCCTTGTAATAGCATAAAAAGCGACACTAAGTATCTCTTTGCATTTTAAAGTTTATATGTCTATAGCTATAGCAAAAAAATAGTATTTATGGAAATCCCAAATAACAATAAGATGGCATGCATCAATAAAAATTACCACTGCAGGTCATATAAAATTTAAAAAGTAGTGGGCCGGGGAGATGTAAAAAGTTAAGTACATAAAAGTTAAAGAAGGACTGAGTTACATCTCCTTAACTTTTAGGTCTTTTTTATCAGTACATGTATATACTACAGAAGAGTGATAGTCATTTTGTAGCAGTGGTACATGTGAGTAGCATGTCTTGCTAATTTTCAATCCTATCTCATTTCCTGTCGGCTGCCCAATCCTATTCCTTACCTACAAAAGTCTATCTTCTAGCTTCCCATCATTCATGCATTTTATTCATTTATACTTCAGATTTTTCATATAAGAGACCACACAATATTTCTTTCTTGAATTTAGCTTTTTATGCTTAGCATGATGATCGCAGATTCTATCCATTATTCCTACCAATGCCATGATTTCCTTTCTTCTTTATGACTGAATAATAGTCCACTGTGTAGGTATACCACATTTTCATCATTCATTAACCTGTTGACAAACAGGGTAGCTTAGGTATTGTGAATTACATTGCTAAAAACATGAAGATACATGTATCACTATAATAGTACACTCAATTTTAGAGACTATACCAAGAGAGGTAGTGCTGTCAAAAGGAATTTTCTGTGGTTTGTTTTTGTTTGTTGGTTTGTCGTTGAGTCTCTACAGTGATTTCCACATTGGTTGTGCTATTTTATTTTAAATTCCTATTCAACGGGTAAGACAGTTCCCTTTTCCCAACATCATTACCAGATTTCATTGTTTTTGGTGTTCTTCTAGATTGCCACTCTTACTGGGGCAAAACGTAACATCAAAGATATTTTGATATGCATTTTCCAAATGGCTATTTTTCATATACATAATGACCATTTGTAATTCTTTGAAGAAAGCATCTATTCTGTTCACTTGCCCATTTTTTTCTGAATTGGTCATTTGTTGGAGGGATTGCTTTTTTGAATTCTTTAGATATTCTGGATATTAGTTCTCCATTAGAACAATAGCAACAACTTGCTCCCATTCTGTAAGTTGTCCTTTTAAGAATGATTTTTAAGATTGCTTCCTTTCCTGTGTAGAAGCTGTATTAATTTTACATAACCCCAGTCATTCACTCCTTTTTTTTTTCTGGAACCAGAGATTGAACTCAGGCCCTTGTGCTTGCCAGGGAAGCGCTTATTCCACTGAGCCATCTCCCTGGCCCTCATTCATTCTTGATATTCTGGAGTTTTATGTTCTATTTAAGAAGGCTTTGTCTGTGGTGATGGCTTTGAGTGTTCTCCTCCAGAAGTTTGAAGATCCTGGTTTTAAAAATAAGTCATTTAGCCACTATTATTTTGTTACAGGATTGCAGTTTCAATTTTGAAACCAGGTATCCAACTTTCCCACCACCATTTGTTGAAGGTGCCTTTTCTCCATTATGTTTATGGTCCTCTTCTCAAAATTAGAAGGCTATTGGCACATGGGGCTAATTCTGTGGCTTCTTCTCTAGTTCATTTATCCACAAATCATTATTGTGCCAGAACCATGTTGTTTTTGTCACTACAGCTTTGCAGTGTAACTTGAAATGTAGTATCTGAAGGCTCCAGCTTGTTCTTGGATCAGGATTGCTTTGACTTCTCTGCCTCTTTTCTGTTTCTACATGAATTTTAGGAGTGTTCTTTCAAGTTCTACAAAGGATGTTGTTTTATTTTTAATAGAGAGTCTATTAAATGAACGTGTCAGTGGTCCATATACTAGTGGTAGTATATTCAATTCAACAATGTTAATTCTGCCAATCCAAAAACAAGTGCTGTGTCTCTTCATTTTCTGATTTCCTCTTCAATTTCTTTCTTTAGTGTTCTCTAGTTTTCATTATGAGGGTGTTGCAGTCAGAGTTTACTACAGAAACAATTTCATAAAGGACACACAAACTTATAGAATTAATTTATAGTAGTCACCCAAAGAGTCAAGTACAAAAAGTGCAGGAAATATGTCTACACAATAAAGACCAAAGAATCCAACTGTGTCTAGGTCTCATGGCAAGGTCCTGCAGGAGTCTAACTAAAAGATCTAGTGCCCAAGACAATGCTCCTCATGAACCCAACTGGAGTTATAGCCCATGACAATGTCTCATGCAAGTCTGTTTTACAGATCTTTCCAATATTGGAAACTACAAAGTCTGTATCAGCAGGATGAAGGACCTGTGCCAGTAGGCCAAGAAATCAACACTGGAGCCAGGAAGGAAAACTCAAAGTAAAGACCAGGCTCTCTCAAAAGGTTCCACATCTATCCTCAGTGACAGCAAGGCCCTGAACTCCCTCTGACAATGAAAACAGCCACATTTATATCAGGAAAGCCACTGCAACAAGCTTCTCCAGGACACTGAACAGTGTACAGGATCCAGGAAGCAATGCTCAAAGTAAGAAGCAGAGATCCCCCAAAATGAACTGAAGCCATTCTCAGCAACAAGGTCCCAAGCTTCTTCAAAGATGAGAATAGCCAAGTTCATACTAGGAAAGCCAACATGACAAGCTCCTCCAGAAAAACCAACAACCCCCAGGACAGCCAACAGCCACCCTCTTCCTCGCCAGTTCTCCTTTTTATGTTGTTGGCAACAATCCTCAGGTGGACCCTCCACACCCAGTACCATGCTGATGCAGCTCAGCTCGGTATTACAAGTTGCTCACCAGTTGTCAATCCATCATTGGAGGTCTTTTTATTTCCTTATTTTGATTCCCATGTTCTTTTGCTTACATTTTTCTTAGTGATTTTATCATTGCTGTATAGAAATGCTATTTATTTCAGTGTGCTGATTGTATTATGTCTTTTGTTAAGTTTATATAACAGATCTCAAAGTCTAGTGGAATTTTTCAGTCTCATGTTGCAGAATCACATCATCTGCAAACAGGAATAATTTAATTTTTTCCTTTCCTATTTGTATCTTTTTTCATTATTTAGCCTGACTGTCCTGACTAAAGCTTCAATTATAATATTGAACAAGAGTGATGAGAGTGAATACCTTACCTAGCTTTTCATTTTAAAGGAAATGCTTTCAGATTTTCACTATTCAAAATGATGGCTGTAGTTTTATCACCAATAGCTTTTGTCAGTTTGAGTAGTATCCTCCTTATGACTATTTTCACAAGGGTTTTGTAATGAAATATTGGGCTTTTGTCAGACACTGCTTTGATTTAGATCATCATGTGACTTATAGCCTTGTTTGTATTTATGCGGATTATTACATTTATTGAATCACACATGTTGAACTGTACTTACGTCCCTGGGATAAAAACCAATTTGGGCCAGACAGCTCAGTGTAGAGAGCTGCGAATAGCCACGCCTTAAAGACACAACCACACCTTAAAGACACAGCCACACCTTAAAGACACAGCCACACCTTAAAGACGGCGCTGGCTTCCGCCTTCCACCCCCACCTGGGGGTGAGTGCTCTCTATAACAACTTCTCATTTGGCTAAGGCTAAGACTAGGGCGTTGCTTCCATGTACCTGGACCTATCGGCTGTGCCCACGTGTCACTCCAGGGTTGGACGCCTTGTGGTACATAGCTTGGGGTGGGCTTGCCCGGAAGGAGGAAGAAGAGAGAAGAAGAGAGGAAGAAGAGAGGAAGAAGAGAGGAGGAAGAGAGGAGGAAGGAGGAAGGGACGAGAGATGGGAGTCGAGAGGAGAGAGACTGGAGACTAGAGACTAGGAGCAGGAAGAGATTAGGAGAAGGAGGAAGCAAGAAAGCTAGCTAGCAGGGGAAGGAGATTGTATAGGGGTCCTGAATAAACCGTGGAAAGAAGAGCTGGTTGTCGCGTCTTCCTTGCCGGCAAGGTTGCGTGCAACAAGTGGTGGCCCGTACGGGGAGCAGAGCCTGTGTTCCTGCGGAGTGGTCAACGACAGCCCAGAACTTTCCACGGTCAGAGGGTGCACCAGTAAGTCCTCGGGAAAATTCGAGGATCCGCGACGAAAGCGGGGAATAAGTCCTCGGGAAAATTCGGGGATCCGCAACGAAAGCGGGGAATAAGTCCTCGGGAAAATTTGGGGATCCGCGACGAAAGCGGGGAATAAGTCCTCAGGAAAATTCGGGGATCCGCGACGAAAGCGGGGAATAAGTCCTTGGGAAAATTCGGGGATCCGCAACAAAAGCGGGTAATAAGTTGCTCTTCTCTGTAGTTAAAGAGAGAGCAGGATAAGATTCGCTGACGAGCGGGTTTAAAGATAAAAATAAAAAAGACTTTATAATGGGGAATTTATTCCCAATTTTTTCGGCTCTACAGGAGCTGTTAAGGCTAATTTAGAAGCCGATCCCAGACTACTTAGAGGACCGGCATTGCAGTGAGACAATGGAGAGTGGGTGGGTAGCACTAAAACAGCTACAGGAGAAAAGGTCCGAAAAAACAGGCAATGAAAGGGGGTCAAGAAGAAGAAAGGGCTTACACCCCGATCTTCCTGAGTCGGAGCCTCCTGAGTCCACTGACTCAGAGGAGGATGACTTAGTGCTTGCTGAGACTGTTAGATTAAGGGTTAAAGAAAAGGGAAGTCGAGAGAAAAAGGAAGCGCTGAGCGTAGAGGAGCCATACTACTCCTCCCCAGAGTATAGGGCGGGGCCCACGGCACCACCACCCTACTCTGACAGCGGAGGAGGAGGTCATTCGGGACGTTCCTTTAATCCAGAAGTGTGGAGAACAGTAAGATTGGAACTTCCCCTAGCTTTCCCTGTATTTCAGGACGCCCAGGGACAGCGATTCCATGAGCCCTTGGACTTTAAAGTGATTAAGTCCTTGGCTGAATCAGTTAGGACTTATGGTGTCACAGCTTCCTTTACTGTAGCCCAGGTAGAAGCCCTAAGCAGACATTGTATGACACCAGAAGATTGGAGTAGCCTGGCTCGGGCGTGTTTGA
>PVKA01054473.1:0-10749 GCA_004027165.1 Ctenomys sociabilis
TTGAGACAGGGTCTCACTATGCAGTTCAGGCTGGCCTTAAGCTCACTTTGTAGCTCAAGCTGGTCTCGAACTCGTAACAATCCTCCTGTCTCAGCCTCCCGAGTGCTGGGATTACAGGCATGCGCCACCACGCCCGGCTTAAAAAACACTTTTTGACAATATAAAAATGTATATTGTTACATTGATCAGCAACTCAGTAACAATAAACATTTTTATTTCAACTTAGTAACAACATTTCTATTGTGCCAAAAAAAAAAAAAAAAAAAAATCTCTTGTCACTTTACAAACCAAGTCTTTCTCCACTCTCACCCCAGGTAAAGACAGTTTCCTGCTACTCTTGAGATTGTATAATGTGAAAGTAAGATTTTAAGTTTAAATAATTAAATCACACAATCTGTACTCTTTTGAGCATGACTCTGTTGAGCATGACTAAGGCTTTCGTGATCCAGACATGTTATTGCACTGGAAGATGGAAAAATAAAAGAAGTGGAGGCAGGGAGAGGGAACTGGAATGTGTTCAGTACATGTACCAGCCACCTACAGTGAACTTAATTATCATGAACTGCAAACATTCACTGACACAAGGAAAAAAGACAATCAATGGAAACCCACGTTTCACTACACTCTTTTCAGCAGTGATTGATAGATTTTTAGGTGTTTTTTGTAGTATTATGGAAGAGTCTGCTCTTATTTTTTAATTTAAACTACTTTCAATAAATATCTGTCAGCATTTATTAAGATCTTATAAGCATGGGTTTATGGATTGATATGATTCATTACACACATTGATTTATCTTAAGCTACCATATCTTTGCATATGTGAGTAGGCTATATGAACAGGAATGCCTGCTAGTGAAGCTGGCCTTATAGTTTTTTGGCCTTGCAGGATGGCTAAGCAAAACTGTGACAGCACACTCTCAACTACCTTTTGCTCCCAGAACCCACTTCTTCAGTAAAAGTAAGTTTTCTTCATTCTGAGCGCCACATACTTTCTCTTTAAAAGCACTGTATATGCAGCCACCCTGCCCACCTGAAGAAGGCTTTCACACACAGAGAAGACTGAGTGCAGCCCACACTGCAGCAAGAGGTAACACTTCTCAGGACCTGTGAGAGTGCAAGACAGCAGCAGTGAGGTGGGAGGGTAGCTTTAGTATTTAAATTGGAAAAGTGGTGTGAAGACTCTCAGGCTAACAGTTATTGAGCAGGTGTTTTGAAGCCAGTGAAACAAAGTTGGCAGTGCTAGTTAAATAATGCTGAAAATCTCCGTGGGGGATGATAGCTGCAGGCATCAATTCTGACTGCGAGTGAAAACAATCTATGGAGCCCTTATGTACACCTGCTGGTCCAGCACTCCTTTACTTCTCCAGTGAGGACTGCCTGTCTGTTTAACAAAATACAGGTGCAATTCTGATGCTGAGTCAACATGTTAAATTATTGGCTATAATCCTGAAGAACAGATGGACTTGAGGAAATAATCCTTTTCTTCCAAAAATGACTACCAAAAAAGAAATCCTGAATGTGCTAGAGATTTACTTGTAGCCAGTTAATCAGTCTATGCCTTAAAACCGATAGACCATTTCACCAAGGATTAATTATCTTAATATAATTCCCAGAATGACTCCACAAGGAGTAAAATTACATTTTAGGTGAATCAGGGATTAGAGACTGTCGTTATGAGTATTATTTGTCCTGCCTGCCTGCCTCTGCTAGGGTGAAGCTGGACAACTGACAGAATGTACGCTTAGCTTGACTAAGAAGTCATTTTCTTGAGGGAAATGCTTTGATTTACTTATCCAAGGGAGGATGATACTTAGAAGACCGAGAAATAGCAATGCAAGGTAATTTGGGGAATTCTTCAGGGTGAAATAACTTCAAATTGTATGAAACACCTGTTTTGATGCACACTTATTGAAATAAGAGTTATCTAACTGACAAAAAGCTGAAGAATCTAAACCACAGGTAAGTGGGCTGCGATAGGCCACTCCGGCCCTGGAGTCAGCAGCAGACATTGCTTGCCTTCTGATTTTGAAAATTCAAAAGCAGGGCAACAATTTGAGGAGAGAGTTGTCTATTTATCAATAGAAGAGAATCTTTCTCTATGAGCACTATACTAAAAAATGGAAGTGTTTTAGAGATTAAAAAATGATAGCATATAAGAAAATAAAGGACAGGCTGGGGAGATAGCTCAGCAACATAAGCACCTGTCTGGCAAGCACAAGGTCCTGAGTTCAATCCCCAGTACTGCAAGAACAACAACAACAATAATAATAATAAACACCAATGGTAGGTAATATCAATAGCTATCATTTGTCATGTTCTCTTGAGGGCTGGGCAAATAGCTCAGTGGTTTAAAGTGCCTGCAAGCTGGTGCAGGGGCCAGGGGTTTGATCCTGAGTTTATTATCTTTACTCCAATCCAGTGATCCCCTTTTCTCTTCCTTTATTCCTAATTTCTGTATCAATACCCCCCTTTGAACTCCTTAGCATATATTGTTCTTCTAACCAGCGTACCCAACAGAAGTCATGTATTTAGTTCAGAAGAGTGTACACATAAGGAAAATGGAAATATGTCACTGTGCTTTGGTTTGTATCTTATTCGGGCAAGCAAAATGAATTCACTGAGGGCTAGCAAGATAGCTCAATGGCCTAAAGTACCTGCTTAGGCAAGTGCAGGGGCTGCGGTTGAACACCCAGCATCACACGCCAGGACAGCCCCACCTGCATGGCGGGCTGAGCAGGCCACACAAAGACAAGGCAAAATGAATTTACTGAATTTATCTGCCAGGGATAACCGCTGTATTAAGGCGAAAGATTTATACAATCTGAAGAGAAACCAGAGCATTAACTCCTGTATTAAGACTGATTATATAATTCATGTAGAGTCTAATCATAAAATGCACTGAAAACTATAGAGTATTATATAAATGTAACATGCTATAATTTCTTGTTAGCTATTCGGTTAGCTCTCTTTAGTTTAGCTAAACACTGACAGTTTCAACTATCATCTCTATTTTTAAATCATCACCCAAGGTCTAGCCCAATTTTCAGTATCAGCCTCTCCAAGTCATACTGCCTAAGCCCCTTTTTCTTCATATTTCAATCCCTTCTGGAACCCTTGTAGTCTAGCAGGTGTGGTTAAGTGCAACTGTCTTGTGTTCCTATGAGGTAAGGCACTAGGTGAGCCGATCACCTACACCCTGGGGTGACTTGGCATATCCCATTGTAAATGCTCTAGCTTTAACTCCAGAAATTGCAATAGGGCACCAGACATAACTCCCAGGGCAAATTGCTTAGGTTCCATGGTGAATGCAGTTTGAATGCAGCCCATGATTTGAAGCTTCTGCTAAGTAACACGGCTCTGTTGAATGTCCGGATACAGCACAAATTGATGAGAGCCAAACACATTCGCTGGGCTGGGAGAGAGCTCGGAGGTCTAAGTACCTGCCTGGCAAGTGCAAGGGTCCAATTTCAACTCCCAGTAGCTCAAGCAGTGCCAGCCCCAGAACTCAAGGGATGCGCCATGTGGGCCACCAAAACCGGAAGTCATAACACGTGCCTGTAATCTCAGCACTGGGGAGGCTGAGACAGGAGGACCGCTATGAGTCCGAGCTTTGTAGCGGGACCCTGTACCAAATAAATATAAAGCAGAAAGATAGAAAGATAAGATGGATAGACAGACAGACAGACAGACAGATAGACAGACAGACCGACAGATAGACAGATAGACAGACAGACAGACAGGCAGACAGACAGACAGATAGATAATTTTAAAATACATACATTTGTAACTCAGAGAATTGATTCACATCGTAGAATTTTCCCTTTTTGCCATACTCATCCATTCAGATTCTTACAAGCCTCCTCAATACTTGTAGCCTCTACATTTGCTTTTGTTTCTCTTTACCCAGTATATATAAAAGTAATTTTGCATCCCACTGTGACTCTAAAGATTTATTTTAAATAAATCTTTATTATTTTATTTATAAATAAATAAATAAATCTTTATTATTATTATTTATTTTAAATCTTTAGACATCTGGGCACTATTATACTCAGTCCTATATAAGAAATGACATCTAAAGAAAAAATGCAAATTTAAATACTAAGAAGTTCTTATTGATAATGAGAAATGTTTCTTATTCTAGCAGCTAGAAGCACAAAATTTTGCAGTATAGATTCACTTTAGAATAAAACAGCTATGCTTTCTGAAAACACTTGCTGTTATCCTTGAGACAGGGTCAAAAGTCTGCATGGTACCTAGGAGTTTGCAATTAAGTTCTCTGATTTTCCTGAGAAAATTACAATATATTCAGTTGATAATCACCCCAAGTGCATGTGTGTAGGAGTGGGCAAAAACTTAGCTGAAGAGATAACAAAGATAAAATCTTCTTATTTCTTAGGAAGCTAGCAAAGCAAAAGATAAATTATCTCAAATGTCTTTCAGAAATGAAAGGTACATTCTAAAGACCTTCCATCACTTGATAAGCTATAAGTATAAATCAGAAGAAATTGACATACATATAACACAAAGAGTGAAAAAAAAAAAATGAAGCTGCACTCAGTGTAGCCCAGGTAGGAAAGAAGAGGAAAGAGTTCCACATATCCCGTCCCTCACAGCCTGGACCAACCGAGGCCTCATAGGACACACAGAGGAGAAGGGAGAGCAAGCAAACTACCAAACCCCAGCCACGTCTGCACTTGGATTCTCCTCAGAACAGCAGAATTTTCCACTACTTCCGGGAAGATTTAATACTATTATTCTCCAAATAAAATAAAATGAGAGAGAAGGCTACTTCCAAAATCATTCTTGGAATTTGACTTCATCTTGATCCCAAAACAAGACAGGAATCTAACCAAAAAAAAAAAAAAAAAAAAAAAAAAAAAAAAAAAAAAAAAAAAAAAAAAAAAAAAAAAAAAGAAAACCACAGGCCAATCTCTCAAATGAAGATAAGTGCAAAAACCTTCAGCAAGATATTGGCAATCAGAATGCAACAAATCATTTAAAAAAGATTGCATACCATGGCCAAATATTCTTCATCCCAGGGATCCAAGGATGGTTCAGCATACATAAAGCAATAAATGTAGCTCATCACATAAACAGAAGCAAGGATAAAAATCACATTATCACCTCAAAAAAAATACAGGAAAGGCCTTGAGAAAATCCAATATTCATTTATGATTTAAAAAAAAGACTTTGAAGAAAATAGGTATAGAAGACTCTTATCTCGATTTAATAAAAGCCATTGATGGTCAACCTTTTACCAACATCATGGGGAAAAAACTGAAAGCTTTCCTTCTAAAATTGGGACTAACATAAAGATGTCCACGATCATCACACCTGTTCACCATATTTCTCAAAACATCACCAAGAGAAAGAACTAAGAGGGACAAGCATAGGAAAGAACAAAAGCAAAGAATCATTCTTTGCAGATGACATGATTCTGTATTTATAAGAACCAAGAAAACCACCAAAAGACTCCTAGAGGAAGGGCCAGCCAAATAGCTCAGCCGATTAAAGTGCCTGCAAGCAGGAGTAGGGGCTGAGGCCTGCTGTCCCAGCCCTGCCCCCGGGGTGCACTGAGATGGCAATTGAGACTGGGCATGGTGGTGTGCACTCATAATCCCAGCTCTTGGGGGGCTGTAAACAGGTGGTTCATTATGAGTCTGATCTAGTAGTGAGACACTGCACACCCTGTAGACCCTTCCTGAAAAATACAAAAAAAAAAAAGACTCCTAGAATTCATAACCAAATTCAGAAATGTAGAAGAATATAAAACAAATACATAAAAGTCAAGTGTTCCTATACACTAATGAACTCACTGAAAAAGAAATCAGGAAAACAATAGCATTCACAATAGCCTCAAGAAAAACTAAGTACCTATGAATTAACCTAACCAAGGAAGGGAAAGACATCCACAATAAAGGTTATATCATGCTGGAAAAAGAAAATTGAAGAGGATATCAGCATGGAAAGATTGTCCCTGTTCCTTGACAGGTAAGACCTTTATAATTAAAGTGGCTATAGCTCAAAAAAAAAAAAAAGTACACAGATTGACACAACCAAAAATATCAACAGCCAAGCTATCTCAAACATCTAGAGAAAATAATCCTAAACTTTGTATGGGACCACCAGAAGAGAACCAGAATAGCAAAAACAAACCTAGGCAACAAAATGAAACACCAAGCATCAAAATCCTAGACTGAAATTAAAAGATAATGTAATTAAAACTGTACTGGGGGTGGCTGGAGAGATGGCTCAATGGAACAAGCACTTTCCTGGCAAGCGCAAAGGCCTGAGTTCAGTCCCCAGTTCTGCAAAGAAAAAAAAAACCCTGTATGGTACTGGCTCAAAATCAAACACATGGATCAATGGAACCAAATAGAGAAAGTAAAAACAACTTCAGACACATACAGCTGTTTGATATTTGATGAAGGTCCCAAAAATACACAATGGAGGAAAGACAGCCTCATTATTAAGTGGTGCTCATTCAAGCAGAAGATTGAGTTTATCTCACCATGTACTAAACTAAAATCAGAACAGATCAAATGTCTAAAAGTCACAATAAAAACACTTAGTCTTCTGAAAGATAAAATAGGTACACCTTTGGAGACACTGGCATAGGCAAAGACTTTCTAAACAGAAATCCAATGGCACAAGAAATAATAGCATCAACAGCCCATGAGGCACCCTGAGATGGGAATTGAGACTGGGCATGGTGGCACATGCCTGGGAGGTGCAAACAGGAGATCACTGTGGGAGGCTTAGAAGCTCCTGGGGGGCTGTAAACAGAAGAATCACTGCGAGTCTGATGTATGCAGTGAGACACCCTGCCCTAAAATAAAATAGTATCAACAAGGGATTGTATCAAAAAGATTCTTCTGGCAAAGGAAATAACCAACAGAATGAAGAGACAACCTCCAGAATGGGAAAAAGTTTGCCAGCTATTCTTCTCACAGAGAATTAATATCTAGAATATGTAAAGAACTCAAAAAAATAGATTCCCCAAAATTAAATAGCCAAATTCAAAAATGGGCAACTGAAATCAATAAGTAATTTCTCAGATGAAGTACAAGTGGTCAATAAAAACATGAAAAAATATTCAAAATCAGAAACCATTAGAGTCACACAAATTAAAACTACTCTGAGATACCATATGAACTCAGAAAGAATGGTTACTATAAAATTATAGCAATAACAAAGGATATGGGGAAATGGAACTCTCATACATTTAGGTGAGAATGTAGCCTCGTACAACCATTATGAAAATCAGGGTGTAGAGTACTCAAAAAACTAAAAATAGAAATTTTATCTGTCTATCACCCTTGTAGGCATCTTCACCAAAGACCGAAAATCAGCATATTACAAGAGATAAGCACATCCATGTTTATAGTGACACAACTGACAGTTGGTAGATATTGGAAACTAGGTAAGTCTATCAATAAATTAATAGATAAATAAATTGTGGTATTTATATATAGTACGGTACTAAGAAAGATAAACTTAAGCATTCATATGCAAATAGGTATAACTTGGGGAGTAACATTAAGTGAAATAAGTCAGACACAACTAAAATATTGCATGGTTTCTCTTATGTGTTAAAACATATATATACAAAATAAAAAGGAAATAGAAGATAGATAAATAGAAAATAGGACAACTTCAAATAATTCCGCAAACTGCCTTTTCCATTGTCTCGAAATTATTTTAGACCATATGCTAATTCATTTTATGTATACTATTAGTTTCTTTCAGTTCATTGAAAGGAAAGTTTTATACTATTAGCTTTTTGTTTCTTTTCAGTCTTTTTATCTATCTTGTACTTTTATTTCTTATTTTTAATTTATGTTTTTATTTTATTGAAGTACAAATATGAATCACATGGTTTTAAGACACCTTAACAAGACAAATTCGATAAATTAATACATTGCAAACTGTTTTCATACTGTTTTGGTATCGTACAAGGTGCATACATGATATTTTACTTAGAGACGTTATTTTAGTAGATGTCTCTTATCTGTAAATTAAGAGTGTAGCTGTTTACTTATCTTATTTTTATACCTAAATTATATCAAAAATTCAATAATTATTTTTCTAGGGATGACCATAGTACTAGAAGCCAACATAGTATCCTGTCCAACCACATTTAGTGCAAATCTTTCCTCTCATAGGATTATGTAGAAGCACAGCATCATCTATCCCAACTGTACTGTCTATACACACACATCATGATTTTTTTCTCTATACCCCTTCCTTTGTCTACACCTGTCAAAGCTGGGCACTCCATTGTCATTCAACTAACTTAGGTGCTTGAACTTGACCACACAATCCAACACAGTCCAGCGTTCCACAACAATAGTGAGTTATTCAAAGGAGTTGTCGACCATAGCCATTTACAGCTCAGCTTAATATTATGGCCTCGTGATGGATACTTCATTTTTATACTTTTCTGCTGGATGGTTAAGACCTAGGTAGAGCAAGACTTATATAGCAACACATGTACTTCATGTTTCTTATGCAGTCAGTGAAGTCCCCTCAGGGTTTATCTTGTAGTCCTGTACATTATTCTGAGGATCCTTTGTCTGTGTCATCCATGTGGATGAGTCACGGCCAATGCTTGACCAGTTTTCTCTCTGTGAGAGCCTGAGAGAAAGTTTTCTCTTCATGTGACTCTCCCCAGGCACACTATAGAACTTCAATCTCTTTCCTCTGTGGCTCCATAATCTCCTTGTTCAGAAAATTTGGCGCTCAATTGAATTTCATGATGTCGCAGTACAGGTTCTCCTGTCCTGAGTCTTCGCTGACCTTGAAAGGCTAGGGCCAAAATGTTGGCTGGCCTTGTGGCTCTTCTATTTCTTCAACTCTGATTTGTAAACTTAGGTTGTTAACCATCCAGAAGAAAGGCTGATTAGTAACCTGCAGCAAATGCCATTCACTTTGCCTTATCTGACTCAATTGATTTTAGTTGTTATACGTTTCCTTTTGTATTTCTGCTTTTCACTTGTTATACTAGGGAGACTATACAATATTTACACATGTGTGTCTGGTTTATTTCACTGATGAGTATATGTTCAAGTGGCATCCACTTCAGTATAAATGTTTCAAACTTATCATTCTTAATAGCTGAGTAATTCTCCATTATATAGAAATACTACATCTTTTTCAACCATTCCTCATGTGATGGACATCTTGGTTGTTTCTAAGATTTTGCTATCACACATCGTGCTGCTATAAACATAGGTATACATATATCTCTATGATACAATGTTTTCAGATCCTTTGGGAAAATTCCCAGTAGGGGGATATCCAGCTTGAATGGGATTTCTAGTCCTAGTGTTTTGAGGATTCTCCACACTGACCTCCACAATGGTTGTACCAGTCTACATTCCCATCAGCAGTGGTGAAGTGTTTCCTTTTCTCCACAACCTCTCCAACATCTGTTGTTGGTTGATTTCCTTATGATAGCCATTCTTTCTGGAGTGAGATGGTATCTCATTGTTGTTTTTATTTGCATTTCACGAATGGCTAGCAATGTGGAGCATTTTTTCATATATTTATTTGCTTCTTTAATTTCGTCCTCTGAGAAGTGTGCATTCATCTCAGATGCCCATTTCTGAATAGGGTCTTTAAATTTGAGGGCCCTGTTATATCTTAGTTCTTTACATATTCTAGACAGTAGTCCTGTCTGATTGCTTATTAGTTAGGATGTTTTCAAAATTTGTGGGTTGTCTTTTCACTCTGTTGACAATTTTTTTTTGACATGCAGAAGCTCCTTAAGAAGAGTTGATCCCAGGTGTTGATTCTTTCAAGTGCTTCCCGTGACAATATATATTTGTTTATGAACACTTTACCTACCCCTATGTCTTCAAGAGTTCCTCCTACTTTCTCTTCCAGGAGATTGAGTGTTTCTGTTTTAATGTTTAAATCTTTAATTCATTTTGATTTCAACTTAGTGCATGGTGATAGAGCTGGGTCAAGTTTTAGTTTTCGGCATATAGAAAGCCATGTTTTCCAGCACCATTTGTTAAAGAGGCTGTCTTTCTTCCAGTGAGCCTGTGTAGCCCCTTTGTCAAAGATAAGATGGCTGAGTGTTTTCGTAGATGCCTTTGAATCTCCTAATCTATTCCACTGAACTTCAGGTCTATTTTGTTTCCAATACATGTTGATTTTATCACAGGGGCTTTGTACTATAATTTCAAATCAGGAATTGTAATGTCTCCTGCCTTGTTTTTATTGGCCAAGATTGCCTTTGCTATTCTAGGCCGTTTGTGGTTCCAAATAAATTTTAGGATTGATTTCTCTATGTCTGGGAGGTATGTTGGTGGCAGTTTGATAGGGATTGCATTAAATCTGTACAGCAATTTTGGGAGCGTGGCCATCTTCATGATGTTGGTTCTTACTATCCAGGAGCATGGAATATCTTTCCATTTTCTGAAATTCTCTATAATCTCTTTTCTAAGGGTGTTGTAATTTTCCATGAAAAGATCTTTGACTTCCTTGGTTAAGTGAATCCCAAGGTATTTCATTTTCTGCGGTGCTATTGTAAAAGGTATTGTTTCTATTGTTTCCCTTTCAGTGTGCTTGTTATCTGTATAGAGGAATGCTATTGACTTTTGAGTATTGATTTTGTATTCTGCTGTGCTACTGAATTTCCCTATCAGTTCTAGTAGTTTCTTGGTGGAATTTTTGGGGTCTTCCAAGTAAAGTAACATGTCATCTGCAAATAGTGATAATTTAACTTCTTCTTTACCT
>PVKA01054474.1:0-10750 GCA_004027165.1 Ctenomys sociabilis
TCTAGGAAGGACAGGGTGCCCAGAAAGTAGTACATGGGCCTGTGCAGGGAGGTGCTGCTCCAGACGGTGAGGATGATGGCCGTGTTCTCCACCAGGACAAAGAGGTAGGTGAGCAGGAAGAGGAGGAAGAGTGTGTACTGCAGCCCGGGGGCCGTGGGGAAGCCCAGCAGGATGAACATGCTGACCCTGGTGACATTTTCCCCCCTCATCCTTCTGTACCTGCAAAAGATCAGAGAGCAAGGGTTGCAGCTGAGGGCAGCAGGGTGAGGCACAAAGCCCAACCTGCAGGGGGCTTGTGGTAGCGATGGTCCACCTGATCAGGATTTCACAGAGAGGCTATGTCCGTGGCCAGTGGGTTTCCCTGCTCTGTGATGGGATATGGGCTTTATTTTCCCAATAAGGCTATCGGTTCCCATCTGTGGTCACCATCCATGCCCCTGTCAATTTGACCTTCAGAATCAATGATGCTTACTTAATTTCATTTTTGGTCTTGCAGTTTCAAAATGCAAGGCTGGCATTTGATCACTGTGGTGTCAGCTCGTGGGGAGATCTCTGTGGAGAACGCTAGCTGGTATAGATGGGTGCCATGCCCACCACCCCCTAGTGTGTGGGTAAGCTCTGAGGGCCTGAGAAGCATCTGTGATTGTCCGGCGCAGAAAGGAAAACTCAGACACACCTTGCCTTCTTTGTGGAAGGGGAGATCTCGCTTTATTGCGGAAGCACAGCAGTTTTTATAGTATAGCTAAGCCAATCATCAGCAGCCACATACAAGCATACAGCCAATCATGCTCTGTTGCCAGGCAGCCCCCTCATTCTGTCCAGATCGACAGACAGGGCAGGGCCACAGTCTACTTCCTGTTATTCCAAACATACCAAGGCGGAACCCACAAGGAGCGCCAAGCTGTTACATTGTTACCCAGGGATCCCGAGCTGCTGCTTGCACTGCTCCCAACTTGTGATGGGCTGCTCTGGTCTGTGTAGTCAGCTGATGCCCCCACACCCACTTGTGTGCGCGCACACACACACACACACACACAACTCATGGTGACATCCCTGCTTTGCCTGCCTAGAGAGAAAGGAGAGTGGCAGCTGGGAAGCCAGGTCAAGTTGAGCATGGGGAAATCAAGGCCAGAGAAGGCCTTGACAGTAGCTAGGGAAGTGCTGCAGGTGGAGCTGATGTCGTAGCAGATAGAGCACGCCCTTGGGGACACACTGTCAATGCAGATTCAGAGACAGCAGCCCTGGGCGGGCTTGTATAGAAACATTGCACCAGGCAGAACAGGTCGGGCTGGACCTGCAGGGCCAGCGGGCCAGGCACAGCGGGTAGCCTAGGCAGCTACTGGGGACCCTTCCCAACATGACTACTGGTCTTGATTCCTCCAGGTGCCAAATGGGTGGGCAAGGACCAGCACAACCCAGCCAGAGTTCCTAGTACTGAAGCAGAAGTAAGGATAAACAAGACTGGGCAAGTGGCTTGAAGGTCCTGACTTTAACACTTCAGTGAGTGTAAACACTACCTATGGAACAGGCAGGGAGATGACCAACAAGGGCATTTAGAAGCTCCCTGGAGGGGAGCCCTTGGGAGAGTGGACAGAAGGTGGGGTCCAGGCAGTGCTGGTGATGAAACGCAGGGTGCTGTGGGGCTGGTGGAGCCCCAGGCTCTGGTGCAGGGACATGCATATTCGAGGCCTCTGGGGTGGAACCCGAGGGGCAAGGGCCCTGCAGCAGGAGGTCACCTGAATGCCTGTGCCACAGGCCAGCAAGGTTCTTGCAAATGAGGGCTGAACCTGACACTTTGCAGCCAGAGAAGAGCAGAAACAGCTCAGGAGGGGCAAAGCTAGCAGGAGGCAAAAGGACCAGGCCGCTCCGAGGACATCTTTTCAACAGGCTTGGTAGGTAGGGCCAGAGCTGACATCTGTGACCAGCTTGCAGCTAGGGTGGGCACCACGGCTAAGGCTGCAGAGTACTTGGGAGCGATTGGTGCCCAGGAGCCCCTCAAGCAGCCACGGGGCTCCTGCAGGCAAGAGGTGAGGCTAGCAGGCCAGTGTCCCTCAGATGCCCAGGACCCACACTGACAGGCTGTGGGCTCGGTGCAGAGCCTCTCTCACACCGCGCCATGGTAGACTTCCGGGTGTGAGCAGTGCCGTCGTACTTGCCGTGGCCACAGGCCTCTGCTGCAGCTGGCTGAGCTGCCTGCTGCCTCCTCTGCACAGCCGCCTCTGGCTGCAGTCCACAGCTCGGGCCAGGGCCCCTGGATTCCAGCAGAGTTTCCTCAAGCCCTGCTCGGGCGCAGACCCTCTCACCTGGCACCGATGTTTCATTGAAGTTCAGCACCTCCATGTCTCGTCCCTGGCACCCCGAAGCAGGCCTGCCTTACACAAAGGACAAAGATGGGCTGGGTGCCAAAGTGCAGCCCAAGTGGTGGCACTCAGCCAGTTCAAGTGGCAGAGGCCCCCGACTCACACGGTTTCGGAGTCTCTGGGATGTCTCCCTTTCCCTGCTCCTGTCCGGCTTTGGCAAGATGGATCCTGGCTTCCTGATTTTCTTGCCCCCTCCTTGGTACTGGGCTCTAAATCCACCAACAGTATCCATATGACAGACGAGAG
This sequence comes from Ctenomys sociabilis, assembly GCA_004027165.1. Classification (NCBI taxonomy): domain Eukaryota; kingdom Metazoa; phylum Chordata; class Mammalia; order Rodentia; family Ctenomyidae; genus Ctenomys; species Ctenomys sociabilis. The sequence continues at coordinate 2,607 of PVKA01054474.1, forward strand.
CACACAGGCACACTTGCATGCATGCGCGCGTGCGCACACACACACACGAGGCTGTGTGAAGGCCCAGGTAGAGGCTGGGGTGGTGCTTCTACAGGAGCAGGAGCCCCAGAGCCACTGGAAGTGGGAAGAAGCAGGGAGGATCCTGGAGCAGAGCCAGGTGAACCAGCTGTGTGGCCTGGGGCCCTTGGCAGTGATGAAGAGGACATGAGCAGGTCCCGGGGTGCCCCAAGCCAAGCGCTTGCTTCCTTTGGGGAGCACATTGCGGTGGCTGCACAGTTCATGGAGATGCGGTGGTGCATGGGCTGGTTTCATGGGGCAGGGGCGCTGGGGAGTGGTAGGGCGGTGGGGTTCTGGGCTGAAAACTAGAAAGGAACTGCCTCGCTGCAGTTTGCTCTGGAGACACCCTGTGCTCCTGCAGCTGAGGTGAGTGTCCTGTGGGCCGCCCCCGGTTCCCATGTGGAACTCCACGCGTAGGTTGGAGGGCAGGGTCAGTTCCAAGAGCTCCGGGCCCTCACCAAGGTACCAAGGGGCCTTCACCTCTCATCCGAGCTGAGTGCACTTCTTGGGGGCTGTGTCCTCTTCCTCAGGGCTTAAATCCACTTGGAGGGGCCTGTAGGGTTCGAGGGGCTCCTGGGTGGCACCCAGCTGTTGGCGGGTCTCCCTCCCTGCCCAGGGCTGTGCGGGCCCCATAGATCGTGTTATTCAGGCAGGGTGCTGAGCATCCAAGTTGGGCTTTTCACGCCAACCCACTAAAAGAAGCAGCGCCGTGACTTACACATCAGGACCTTTTAGATCACATCCCTTCATCAGCTGCAGTGTGGAGCACTCTTGGGGTCCCTTTGTCCAGCTCCCCCAAAGCTTATATAGCCGCTTATATATATCCAGGGTAGGCTGCCCAAAAGCAGGGAGGGTGGGCAGCAGTGCCAGCTCTGACTACAAGGCTGACTTCGCCTCCCATCCCTGGTGGCTTCCCTGCCCTAGTGTGCGACTCTGCTCTGAGAACAGTGGTTTTTTATGGAGTTGCATGGCCCTGGCTCCTGGACAGAGACCAAAAAGCCAGACGGGCTATGACGGGTGTGGTGGGTGCCAGCTGGGGTCAGTACTGTAACATCCAGCTGAAATGAGCCTGCGTGGTGCTGTGTTTGGGAGGCGATTGGTGCCAGCAGCAGAAGAGGCGGGACTGGAGCAGAAGATGTTTCGGAGCTGTTGGACCTGCCGCCCTTCCTGGGCTGCTGGTGGTTGTTTTGGAGGAGCCTGTCATGCTTGTTGTCCTCATGAACTTGGCTGCTCTCATTGCTGAAGGAGTTTGGGACCTTGGTATCCTTGGGAATGGCTACAGTTCACTTTGGGGGGCTCTGGTCCTCATCTTGAGCATTGCTTCCTGGCTCTGGAGGGGGAGGTGGTGCTCAGCCTCCTGGAGAAGCTTGTCACGTTGGCTTTCCCGACAGGAAGGGAGTTGTCCTTGTTGGAAGAGCTCAGCTGCTTGCTGTGACTGAGGTGGCCAGGGTGCTTTTTAGGGGAGCTCTGCTTCTTACTCTGCATGTTGCTTCTGGGCTCCAATGCAGATCCCTCAGCCTGGTGCACAGCTCCCTCATCCCACTGGTGCAAGCTTTCTAGCTTCCACCATTGACCTTTGGGCCTTCCCAAGACAGATCCACAAAGCAGGACTGCCTGAGACATTATCAGGGGTTCCAGTCCCCGAGCTGGATTCTTAGGTCTTTAGTGTGTGGACAGATTCCTGCACTCTCTTTTTGTATGATTCTTTGAGTGACTTCTATAAATAATCTTATAAGCTATGTGCCCTGTATTGCACTTTCCCCCTGGAAACCCCAAACAGCAGCAAACTAGGAAGCCCAGGATCGTCTTGTAAGCACAGTGTGCCACAGACAAGTCTCGGTCTCCCCAGGAGTTCAATCTCAGGCCCGCCGGAGCCCCAGAGGATGTGGCCAGGGTCTGTGGGAGGCCCCCACACCCCTCTCTTGGGCCTCCACCCCAGCATCAACCTGCAGCTCTGCGCTGAGGCCCCTTCCTAGCTGGTGGAATCACAGGAGCCGAGTCCTGCTGCGACCTGAGCGCAGTGCAGCTGCATGCTGGCTGAGGCCACATGGGAGGCAGACCTGGGAGCACAGCGCAGCGCAGCCCCTAGCACACGCGCTGTGTGGCCCAGCACCCACAGGCCAGTGCTCAGGACGGTTCCCAGATCATGCTCAGCCCCGCACCACGGTGAGGACTCGGCCCGGAGCCCATGCGCACATTCTTTCATTTATGGAGACCCATCTCAACACGGTACTTACAGGTGTGAGGGCCACTTAGCAAGCGCCCCAAACCATCCTGCTGGTGCTGACAATGAAATCCGCGAGGTGGGTCCCTGCCGCGCTCCAGATGTGGGCGGTGTGTTAGTCAGTGTCACACAGCTCCACACATGCAGCTCTGCATGGTGCCAAGCCCACAATAGACTCTAAAACCCCAGTGAGATGGACCCATCATTGTGCATGGGAGGGGTGCACCTGCCCAGGTAGAGCTGGGAGCCTCCCTTCTGAGGCCTGCAGTGGCTGCAGGAGGGAGGAGCAGCTCTGGAAGGTGTCCAGCGACTCCCAGGCAGGCGGCAGTGACCAGGCAAGGCTGAATGCGCTCCGAGAAGTGGGCTCCCTGTGTGCTGGGAGGAAGGGAGCAAAAGTGTTGGCTTTTTCTCCTGGAGACAGGGAGGGACCCCTGGGCCCAATTACCCCTACACTAGGAAGCTGTCCATGCTACTAATTAGCGGGCCTGTGCCTCCAGGGCCACTGCCCCCTGGCAAGAGCACCCAGCAGCTGGCAGAACTGATGTCCCGGGGGGCCACTCCTGGGTCACCCTCCAGCCCTGCACTCGGCCAGGGTCACTGAAGCCAGTGCTGAAACCAGGCCAATATCTGCAGGAAGCTGGGCTTTCTTACAGAGCGGGCCAACGTGAAGGTCGAGGTCAGAGTGCCTGGGGCCGTTCTGAGCCCTGCAGGGCCAAGCTTAGACCCTGTTCAGCCCTTCCCAGCTGCGCATGTAGCCTTCACAGACCGCAAGGCTGCCCACCACCTGATCTCAGCTTCCCTTGATCCCTTGTTCTCTCCAGTGTTACTCCACTCAGAAGCCCTTCATACACCACACTCCTCAAACGGGACTGATCCTTCCGTCTCCCACAGGCCTCTGGACTCCTTGTTCCCTGTTTGTGTTCTTCACCCAGGAGGTACCTCTCTCTCCTCCTTCCTTTCTTCGGTCTCCATGCCCAACCAAGCATCACGTTTGCTGGATCAGCTCCCCCAGCTGCAGGGGAAAATCTGTTGCCTGCCTCTCCCAGCTCGAGGCTCCCTGGCCTGCAGTGCCTCGCTCTGATGTTGGCCTCCTGGGCATGCAGGCTCGGGCTCCTCTCCTGTGTCCAGGGGCCACCACAGCACCTGCGGCAATCCTCCCAGCCCACGAGCCTTGATGACGGCTGCAACAGGTGTTTCCTAAATAGTCACATGCATTCACACATTTCAGAGCTGATTCAGAAGCAGCTTCCTGAGCCAGTCTGAGCTGGTTGCAGCCACAGCACACCACCACGGCACAGATCCCTGAACACCACTCTGAGTATCTTACACTAACTTGTCATGAGTGTTTTTCTCTCTTCTGATAGAATGCAAACTGCTCGAGGGCAGGCAGAGTTTTGTGTGTCTTCTCCACATTGTAACTCTACAGCCTGAATTACTCTCTGCTGCAGGGCAGGTGCTGGGAGAATGGTGAAGGAAGGAAGGAGTGAACGAATGACGGAGAGTGGTGTGGACAGGGGCAGGTGTCCTGCCCCCTCCCCCAGCTGTGCCTTCGTATCCACAACACCTCATTGCTATGGGCTGCTCCCTCAACTGAGAGAGGAAGACTGGAGAATGTAGACTATTTCCAACTCTGAATAAATTATTTTCAGTGTTTTCCCAGATTCTCTCATTAATAGCTCTTAAAAACTGAGGGAATTCCAGAGTTCTTGTCAATTGTAGAAAATTGAATTAAATAAGGGCTTAACAATTCCATATACCATGTGTGGTAACCCTCCAGTCTTGCCAGTTTAAAAAACAATCAAATGAATGAGGCTAGAGACTTGTTTAAGACTTGCAGGCAGTTAGAAAAGCTGTGGTGCTGAGGTGTCCTTCAGTCCAAGACCTACTGCTGTGTCATTCAGTGCTTTTGCTGGCTCCGAGTGATTCCTGGTGACAGACCTCTGCAAGCCACCACTGGCACACTAACTGATAAGACAGTGTCACGCCTTGTTTCTTTTTATCTGGAGAAGTTGACACCTGACTGAGAACTGCAAGGCCCTGGGCTCTACTGAGCCACCTCCTAGTGTTCACAAGCACTGCAGTATTCCATAGCCCGACACTTTCTTGAAACTCTGCACTCATGTGTGCATGTTGGCCGGCTGCTGTGTCCCCCCAACGAGCAGTGCCCTGAGATTGGCTGCTTAGCCTCGCACCAACTCATATTAAGGGTCACGCGGCATAAATGGAAAAACAGTTTAAGTCCACATTTGGGACATTGAGGAATTTCCTTATCCTGCTTTTCAAAGTCTTCCCTTGCCTGAAATCAAAAAGTAATTAAGATGCTTTCTTGGACTTCAGATGTTGGGTCCTGAATTTTTCTTTGAGGGCCTTATCGCTGGGTGAAATCTCTAGAGGTGCAGGACCAGGGCTCCTAGCCTGGATAGACAGCCACAGGCAGGCTCTCAGCTGAGTGAGTGACCTTCCAGTGCTCAGCCATGTGGCTTCCTGAAGTACACAAGGCCTTTCACCTCATTTATTCAAGAATGTAACACCAAATTCTTACCCAAGAATGTGGGGACAAAACATGGGCCCACCATATGTCGAACTCTGCAGTTAAACCCAGTAAACAGGCTTGTCCTAACTGTAAAAACAATAGCAGCAAAACAGTCAAATTAATAGAAGCTTCATCTGAGTTGATTTAGAGTATGACTTTCTTTGCAAGTTCTTTGTGTTGTGGAAATTCTATTAAATTTCAACCAAATCCAGGAATTTTCATCCACCTATACTAACAAGAAGCCAGGTACTTTATACCGGGATGATAGGAGAGATGCCTTGAGGACAAAACCAGCAAGATACTGGCCTTCAGGGGTTTGAGAGCACAAAACAAAGACTGCTTTGGGATGAGAACCTGACCATGTCCTGCTCCAGAAAGACAGTCTAGGCCACTGAGTCCCTGACATTGAGTTTAGTGTCCCATTATCCAGGCACTTGAAGGCCTCTGCACCCAGGACCCAAGGGGGCCCGACTACTGCTCACATGGCCAGTACACCTTGTCATCATCCGTGTGGTGCTGGTTTAACAGGCATGCAGAATGCAGAGCGGTGGGCTTAGCGAAACTTCCACCCAGATTTCACATGAAAGCATAGAAAGCCAGGCAGCACTGCCGTAAGAGGATTGTGAATGAAGCTATGAGAGCAAAGCCAGAAACACAAGGGGCCTGGCAAGCTAGCATCACCAGGAATGTGAAATGCCTGCTGAGAGGGGCTGCAGGCAGCAAGCAGAGCTTCTGCAAGAGGGAGGCATGAGCAATGCCATAGGTGCCGTCGAGGTGGAGCTTCTCAGGCCCTTCAGAGTTCGCACACAGTTTGCCTCAGGTGCTGGACATGAGACCTAGTATTTGCTTTGCTGGGCTTTGGTCTTGCTTAGGTCCAGTTTCTTTCGAACTTCCTGTTTCTCCCTTTTGGAAGGGGAATGTTTATCCTGTGGTATTGTATGTCAGCAATATTTAACTTTTTATGTATTTGGCATGGGGTCTACAGGGTCTACAGGGTCTACAGGGTCTCACTATGTAAACTGGACTTGTAGTGATCCTCCTGTTTTCAGCCTCCCAAGCACTGGGATTTCAGGCATATGCCACCACGCCCAGTCTTCTTTTGATTTTCATAGGTTCTCACAGCTAAAAGTTTGCCTTGAGCTTGGAAAATGCTTTAGACTTGGACTTTTCAGCAATTCTAGGACTGTGAAAATTTTGGCAATTCTTAGAGACAGATTAAATCCATTTTTCATAAAGAGATGAACACAAGTCTTGGGGGTTGTGGATGTGTTAGGGTTTGTGTCCAGTTGTTCCCTCAAAGCCTCACACAGTCATGGAGTGGCTTCTGCAGTTTGTGAGTGTGAGTGCTACACCCGGAGCTAGGGTGAGCAATTTGCATTACAACGTAAGGAGGGGAGAGAGGCCGGCAGCTGCCCGAGCTGCTGCCACTCTCTGCTCTCTGCCATCATCGTGGCACGTTGCTCTCCACTGGCCTTGGAGCCAGCTGAGTATGCACTGAAACCTCCACTAACTGTGAACTAGATAAACCTTTCCTTCCTTCATTTTGGGTGCTGGGTATTTGTCCTAGGAGTGAGAGAAGAGCAACCAAGACAGGATGGAATGTTATAACTTAGATTTAAGCTGATGGAAACCCTAACCTAGAAATACAGTTTTGGTTACAGAAAGTTCAAACTGAGCCAATCGCAGAGTCACAAGTGGCCACCTGATCCACTGTGTTTAAAGAAGGCAAAAGCAGCAGTAACCAGTTGAGCTGTCTTCCAAGCTCGCTTCCGTTTTCTTCAACTCACTTCCATTTTTCTACTTCACTTCATTTTTTCATGTATTTAGTACAGGGTCTCCAGGGTCTCACCATGTAGAGAAGACTCCTAGTGGTCCTCCTGTTTTCAGCCCCCCAAGTGCTGGGATCACAGGTGCGCGCCACCACGCCCAGTCTCACTCGGTCTCAGCACGCACGAGGTGGGGCCAGCACAGCACACTGGGACTAGACCCTGGTCGCTTTGCTGCGCCTCACAGGTGCCGTATCCTGCTGAGCTATCTGGTCAGCCCCACTCTGTTTTCTGACTACCAGTTGTCTGACCATGTTGCAGCCCTACACTCATTCTATGCCTGTTCTACATCTGAGGGCTGCTTGATTTGCAAATCAGTTTTTGCTTATTTTAATTTGCAAAATTAATCTGTTAATTTTGATTCCTCAAAAGATTTGCTCTTCTTCCTTCCCATAGTGACCCTGAGGCTAGCATCCAAGCCCTGGTCCTGAAAGTCTGACCAACTCCTTAAATCAAACTCCCCAAAGAAACACCACTGCCCACGGCCTCATTGGAATTCTTGCTGCCCTCAGTTGCCTGCCTTCCCTTCTCACAGGGACTACGCCCTGCCTGCTGTCAAACCTGTTGTCACCTCTCCACAGCAGTAAGACCCAAGCTAAGCTCACTGGCCCGAGGTGCACAACCATTCCTCCCTACTTCCCTGAGTGCTCCTGTCATCACTTCGGCCCCCAGCTGCGAGCCTGCAAGCCTCCTCAGCTCCCTCCTTCTCTCCCCTACCCAAATTCTTAACTGAGCACCCAGGAGTCTGGCTATTTGCTCCACCCCCATGCCACCGCTCAGTTCAGACGATGCTCATTTGTCACCTGGACAACGCAACACTCTCCTTTCGGGTGTTCGCATCCCCTAGCATGCCCCATCCATCTCTCACATGGCTGCCGGATGGGTTGTCTAAGGCAGGACTCTTACCACCATTTGCCTTCTCTGTCTGCCAACCTGTGAACTGTCCGGCGCAGAAAGGAAAACTCAGACACACCTTGCCTTCTTTGTAGAAGGGGAGATCTCGCTTTATTGCGGAAGCACAGCAGTTTTTATAGTATAGCTAAGCCAATCATCAGCAGCCACATACAAGCGTACAGCCAATCATGCTCTGTTGCCAGGCAGCCCCCTCATTCTGTCCGGATCGACAGACAGGGCAGGGCCACACTCTACTTCCTGTTATTCCGAACATACCAAGTCAGAACCCACAAGGAGCGCCAAGCTGTTACATTGTTACCCAGGGATCCCGAGCTGCTGCTTGCACCGCTCCCAACATCTCTCTTTCTTTATTTTGTGCAGGTGAGAGTAGAGGCTTGACCCCATTTTCTCGATGTGGGCCTTTGCAGGTCAGGCAATTGCAAGTGATCCTCACAATCTTGCAAGTGATCCTCACAATCCCAATTGTACCGCCCGGTGCCTTTTGCATGGAGATGGGACCTTGGGCACCAACCCATTTGCAGCCAAGCTTGCTCCCCGGAGACCTCGAGTACAGGAAACCTCGTAGATCTCCCTGCAGTGTCTTTATCAT
>PVKA01054475.1:0-10748 GCA_004027165.1 Ctenomys sociabilis
AGGGCACGCTTGTCCTTGGAGACCTTGAGCAGCTCCATGGCGCGGCGCTCATAGGGGGCGAAGCCACACACCTCCCGGATCATGTCCCGCACAAACTTGGTGTGTTTGGTGAGACGTCCGCGACGGCGGCTGTGCCTCGGTTTGCTCACATTCTTAGTCACCTTGTGGCCCTTATTGAGGCCCACGGCCATGGGATAGCAGAGGGCCATGGCTACTCTTCTTCAATGGTCGCTGTGGCGGAAAAAGCTTTCTTTCTTTTTTGTATTTTAGGGAAGGGTCTACAAAGTGTTCAGGGTCTCACTACTAGCTCAGACTCATAATGATCTGCCTGTTTACAGCCTTCAGCGAGCCCATCTCAATCGCCGTTTTAGCGCATTCCGGGGCCAGGACTGGCAGGCCGGGGGATGGAACCCCTGGCCCCTACACCGACTTGCAGGTGCTTTAATCAGCTGCGATATTTGGTCAGCCCTCTATTATTGAACATTCTAAAGAATAGCTGCTTATCCCAATAGCCAGTCATTTTTGTTGCTTTCCTCTGAACTCAGTGTCTGTGTCTTTGGTATTTTTGGTCTTTTGTGTGTTAAGTGCTGTGATCCATTACCTTGGTTCTCAGACTTCTGTCTCACTTCAGCAACAGCAAATTTATCTGAGAATGTAAATCAGTATTCTAGGGCCGCCCAAATAACTCAGTGGGGGCTGGTGAGATGGCTCAGTAGAATAAGCTCTTCCCTGGCAAACGCAAGGACCTGAGTTCAATCCCTGGTTCCACAAAAAAAAAAAAGAAACTCAGCAGATTAAAACACTGAGAGGCAATTGAGACTGGGTGTGGAGCCTGTAAGCAGGTGGACCTATGAGTCTGATCTAATAGTGAGACCCTGAACACCTTGTATCCCCTCCACTAAAATACAGACAAACAAATAAATAAATAAAATCAGTACTCTAGAGGCACCCAGAAATGTTTTCTGAGACAGTACTGTCTCTGTAGTCCAGGCTAGTCTTAAACTCATTGTGTAGCCCTGGCTGGCCTCCAAGTTGTAGCATCCTCAGCCTGCCTCAGCATCCTTCCCAGTGCTGGGATTACAGACTTGCACCAACAAGCATGGAAACCCATAAATACTTTTAACTAACCCCATACCCCATAATTTCTTTTTTGTAGAAATATGGATATGAGACAAAAATCTAATGTCCCAAGAGATCAGGGAGCAATAGACAGCCCAAGGGAAGCTGCTGTCTCTCATTTCTTTTTTTTTTTTTTTTTTTTTTGGCAGGCTGGGGATTGAACTCAAGCCCTTGTGCTTTCCAGGAAGCACTTATTCCACTGAGCCATCTCCCAGGCCCCCATCTCTCATTTGTAACCCCCCCCCCAAAGCTGGGATTCAAGGCTGTAGATAACAGCTTCTCCTCCTGGCTCCCTGTTCTTTGATCCTTTGCTTGGGATGTTATCAGCTAGCATTTGTGTGAACCTAGTGTTAGGCAAATGGTGAAAGTCAATGGAGATAGTTTGCATTCACTAAAGTAATTATGCACATTCCTTAGCCTCCCTTAGCCCTCCATAAATGTGAGATGCTTCTGAGGCTCTGAGCTCAGTGACACCTGTTTGTTTTTTTGTTTTCTTTTGTTTTTGCTGTACCAGGGATTGAATTCAGGACCTTGTGCTTGCCAGGCAGGTACTTATTCTACTGAGCTATCTCCCTGGCCCTTCCGTGAGACTTCTGAAGGTATTTTCATCAGATCTTCTCTTTGTTTCTTGCAGTACTGACTCATAGCATACTATACTTTTTAAAATTTTGTTATTAATTTACCTCACCACCCCCCAATTCTGATGAGAGCTGCATAGTTTTTGTCCCTAATCTGGTTGCTGGACATTTGTGATTCTTACTAGGTATAAAGTAAAGGTAACTAGAGGTCACTTGAGTCACTTTTCTATATATGCATTTGTCTCTTACCTCTCAAATATATACCTTTTATCATCTGGGAAAGTTCTCATTGGGTTTTGGAGCAGGGAAGGTCATATCCCTGCCCCAGTGGGTTTGACTTTTTTTTTGGCAGAACTGGAGATTGAACTAAGACCCTTGCACTTGTCAGGGAAGCACTTATTCCACTGAGCCATCTCCCTGGCCCAGTGAGTTTGATTTTTAAAGATCCCAGGTTATTTTGGGCTCTGGCTTGTCTGTAGCTCTGCTGATCATGTAGGTTTGAAAACAGAACTGACTTCGTGTGTATTATTATGGCTTAATAGTCTTGAAGGCTTGCCCACTTTTTTATAAGTAATTCCTTGATACACTCCTTCACTGGAGGGCTGAGGGCTAGCCTAGTTGTCTCACAAGGATAAGACTGAAGTGAGATACTTGAAGGCAATCATAGTAAGTAGTAAAATGAGAAAGATCATTAATTAATTTTTTGCGGAATCAGGGATTGAACGCAGGCCCTTAGGCTTGCCAGGGTAGCGCTTATTCCACTGAGCCATCTCACCGGCCAAAAAGATCATTTTTTATAAAACAAAATTAGTGAAACAAAACAAAGTACTCCATGAGTTTGGGGTAAGAGTGGCGGGCTTGGGTTTTTATTTTGCTCCTGTGTCTTGAATTTTAAGCGTGATCTGGAGGATGTATAACCAGCAGAGGTTTGGTTGGGGGATTTAGAACCCGCTGTAGAGAATCCAGGGCTCTCCTGTTCAAAGAAGTTGCAAGCGCTGGGCTCGTGGAGTGCAGGGTCCCTTATTGGTAAGACTACAGTGAAAAACTAGGATCAGGCATTTGCATTGCCAGCATTTTCTTCACCTCCTCCTGGGCGGCTCAACTGTGACCTGCGGAGTCACAAGGCAGACACTTGGGGGCGCCCAGGCCTCAGGAGGCGCGCGAGGGCTGCAACGTGAACCGCGAGTGCTTGCCGGGACGCCCTTTCTGCCTTGCGCGCGGGGACAGCTGATCTTGAGCCTCGCTAAGTTCCTCCACTAAACTGACCGAGGGGGATTCACAAGCCGGGTCCGGTTATCCTAAATAAACATTTTGTCGCCGCTTCCCCTGCAGGCCTCAGCTGGCGTTAAAGCTCTGCGCTTTTTTTTGGCTTTAAGGGGACAAGAGTTTTGTTTTGGTGCCAAGTGGCCAACACACGTTAGACACTGAGCTGTACAACAAGCCCGGTTCCTGGGACCGTTAACTAGTACCCCATAACCATTCGAGGCAGAGTAACTGGATAGGAGAGCCGTAACCACTTGGATCAAACCACGGCGCTAGGGCGTGGTCTCGGGCGGAAGGGGCGGTCCTTAGGGAGGAAGGGGCGGGACACACCGAAATCTTGGGGTGTGAATTTTGTGGCGGGAAAAGCAGCGTCTTTCGGGCAGCCTCTGGCGGACCATAATTGTCCCTTGTCGCCGCCCAGCCGCGATGGAGCCGCCGGCGGAGGACTCCGCAGACTCTGGAGGGGCCGGCGCCCGGGAGGCGCACGGCGAGGACCGTCTGTCGCTGCTGCTCAGGTTGTTTTTCTGGCTGCCTGCCCGGAGTCCCGCAGGACTTTGCTTTTGCGCCAAGCGAGTGTAGGGAACGTTTGACGACAAGGGCTATCAGTCTTCTAAAGCAGTGGGCCGACCGAAGCCCTGAGCCAAAGCCGCCCAATGCCCATTTGGTGTGGCTACCCAGAATAGTTTTTTTGTGTTTAAATGACGCGGAAAGGGGTCCCAAGATTTAACAACGCATGGTTGTTATATGAAATGTAAATGTCAGATCCCGCGTTGGTTCACAACTTTCTTGCTACAGGGCTGAGCTGATACTGTAACCGTAAGGCCCCCGAAGCCCAAATTATTGAGCTGGTCCTTTGCAGGGAAGAAAAAATAATTGTTGCAGCCTTTGTTTATAATCACAGTAAGGTAACTTTCTGCTTTTATTTGTTTATTTATTTATTTTTGCGGTACCGGGGATTGAACTCTGGCCCTTGCTAGGCTAGTGCTTATTACTGAGCTATTTCCCCAGCCCGACTTTCTGCTTTTAAAGCATTGTTATTTTTACTTTTATCTTTTCCCCCATCACACCCCTTAGTTTTATAGGTCTTGGCTGATAAACTTTATTTTATTTTATGGCGGAATCAGGGATTGAACTCATGCCCTTGGGCTTGCCAGGGAAGCGCTTATTCCACTGAGTCATCTCCCTGGCTCCGTCATAAACTCTATGACCTCACTCTTAAGTTTTCCTCCTTGGGGCCGGGGAGATGGCTCAGTAGATTAAGCGCTTCCCTCGCAAGCACAAGACCCTGAGTTCAAAAAAAATTTTCCTCCTGCAAGCTGAGGCAGGACGATGGGGAAGTCAAGGCTAGCCTGGGCTACATAGTAAGACATACTGCATTCTATTTTGTGTCTGCCTTTGAGAATGTGAAAGCTTTTAGGACATTTTTTGGACAGAGTCTCATTAAGAAGTGCAGGCTGGCCTTGAATGCACTCTGTAGCCCAGCTGGCCTCCCAATTCCACGTGATTCCACCTGCCTCAACCTGCACAGTGCTGGGATTACAAGAGTGTGCCATCATGTCCAGCCTTTGTGTCTTTTTTTAAATGAGTTCTTCGTAGCCATTTTTTGTTTGTTTCCCTTTTAATTAAGGATTGAACTCTGAATCATTTTATTTATTTTTTTTCTTTTCTTTTCTTGGTGGAACCGGGGATGGAACTCAGGCCCTTGAGCTTGCCAGGGAAGCACTTATTCTACTGAGTTGTCTCCCCATCCCCAAGAAATAGGAGGACATGATGCAATGAAGTACTGATCTCACTGCTGACCCTAAGACACCATCCCCTGCTGGTCTTTTTTTTTTTTTTTTTTTTTTGTCTTTTTGAGACAGGGTCTCACTATGCACTTCAGGCTGGCCTTAAGCTCACTTTGTAGCTCAGGCTGGTCTCGAACTCACAATCCTCCTGTCTCAGCCTCCCGAGTGCTGGGATTACAGGCATGCGCCACCACGCCCGGCCTGGTCTCTTTTTTTTTTTTGTTTTGGCAGAACTGGGGATTGAACTCAGGCCCTTGCATTTGCCAGGGAAGCTCTTATTCCACTGAGCCATCTCTCCAGCCCCTATTCTCTTAATTTTAAATGAAATGAGGCTGAACTAGAAGGCTTTGTGCTGGTCTTTATTATTTATTCCCATTTTATTACATCACTTTGCAACAACAAAAATGAGTTCATCATGTGATAATAATACCTGAGTCCATAGCTGTATGACTTTCTGTTCTCTTACATGTATTTACAGGCTGAGAACACAGACAAAACAACAACTCTTAGAATATAAGTCAATGATAGATGCAAGTAAGTACTTTCATTTTTCAAATAAGCTTGTATGAGTTTGATAATGAATTCTGATGAAAAGAAAGTCTACTTAAAAAAAAAAACATTGTCTATGTACGTGGTAGTAGCAAAACATTTTTTAAAAAGCAAGGTAATTAAGCATGTTAGTTGTGAAGAAGAAAGCATGGCCTGACAAAAAGGAGGGAACTTTTAGATGGGATGGTGGGAGTGAGCTCTGAGAAGATGGTTTAACATCTTACCTACTTTTGTGGTACTGGTGGTTGAAGCAGGGTCTTCACACAGAGCTATATTCCCAGCCTTTTATTTTTATTGTATATTTCTTATTTATTTATTTATTTATTTATTTATTTTGGCGGGACCAGGAATTGAACTCAGGTCCTCGCCCCTTTTTATTGTATATTTTGAGAAAGGGTCTCACTAAGTTACTAAGTTGCCTAGGCTGGGTTCCAAGTTGTGGTTCTTCTGCCTCAGTCTCCCAGAATGCTGGGAATTCCTGGGTACCTTACTGAGCAGTCTAAGTGTGAAACATCTCCATTATCATAGAAAGTACTGGGCTCAGGGCTAGGGAGATGGCTCAGTGGAATAAGTGCCTCCCTGGCAAGCACAAGGGCCTTAGTTCAATCCCTGGTTCACCAAAAAAAAAAAAAAAAAAAGTACTGGGCTCTTTGTTTTCCTCTTCCCCTGAGGTATTTTCACTAGGGTTTGATTGGAATTTATGTACTGATTTGAGGAGAGCTGCTAGTCTCCTGTCATATATGCATAGTATATCTACTCATTTCAATAGTTAGTAGGGGATGGGGGGAATAGCTCAGTAGAATAATCGCTTGCCTGGCAAGTGGGAGGACCTGAGTTCAACCCCTGGTTCCACAAAAAAAAGTAGAGTTCAATATAGAGAATATACTTTAAAAAATTATCCTTAAGCATTTAATGGTCTTGAATGTCATTGTTTATATTTTTTAAATTTAAGTTCCAATTTTTTGTGTGTGAATTTGGGTATAGGGTCTCACTATGTATCAGGGACTCATAGTGATCCCCATTTTCAGCCTCCCTAGCACTGGAATTACATGTGTGCGACACTATTCCCAATGTGGGTGACCTGCTCAGTGCGCCTGGGGGACAGGGCCAGCAGGACATGTGGTACCCATCAAACCCTAGTCCCTGTGTTTGCCCAAGCCTGCTGAGCTATCTTGTCGGCCTACTTTCTTTTTTTTTTTTTTTTTTGTCTTTTTGAGACAGGGTCTCGCTATGCAGTTCAGGCTGGCTTTAAGCTCACTTTGTAGCTCAGGCTGGTCTCGAACTCACAACAATCCTCCTGCCTCAGCCTCCCGAGTGCTGGGATTACAGGCATGTGCCACCACGCCCGGCTTCGGCCTACTTTCTAATTGCTTATTGTAACTATAGACTAAAAAGCCTATAATTTACTTCTTGATATTAAATTTAGTTTTTTACTTCCTTCAATTTTTGGTCTTACAGGGGAGAATTTGTTTTGAGATAGGGTCTTGCATGGTTCAGACTGACAGTGAACTTACCCTGTAGGATGGGCTCAAATTCATCAGAATATTCCTGCTTCAGCTACCTCAGTGGTGGGATTATAGGAATTATAGTGCTGAAATATACCCAGCTATTTTCTATCATTTTAAAATGGTTCTCTGAGGCTGAGGATGTATAGTTCTGTGGTAGAACACTTGCTTGGCACGTGTGTGAGACCTCAGAGTCAGTCCTCAGTGCCCTCTCCATAAACACATAGAGCATTCTGTCTACCGGTCCCAAGATGCCTGGTAGTTCTGTATGGCTAATTTGGTTACTGGAAAAGGAAATGTGTAGTGTCCTTGGTAATTTTAAATTGATTGTATATTCAAATAATAACTAGGACTTATTGAGTTAAATAAATATACTAAGATCAAGTCATGTGTTTCTCTTTTATATAAACAGATACACAAAGTTTTATCTTTTGTATTTGTTCTCTGCATTATTCCTTTTGGAAAGTGCTATTCTAAAACATTACTGACTTCAAAACAATTATATTTTTGTAGATGAAGAAAAAACTCCAGAACAAATCATACAAGAAAAACAAATGGAAGCGTACGTCATATTTTAAAATTTTATTTGTGGTTTTTACTAAGATTTCTTTGTATCATCCTTGTTACAGCATTGCCTTTTTCCATTTAGTTACTTATTTATTTGGTCCTAGGGATGGAACTCAGGACCTTGTGCTTGCCAGGCAGGCGCTTAAGCTGCTGAGCTATCTTCCCAGCCCTCCTTTATTTTTCTAAATATTTTCATATGGGGAAGTTATTGGTTGGAATGGAGACTTTTTTTTTTTTTTTTTTTTTTTGTCTTTTTGAGACAGGGTCTCACTGTGCAGTTCAGGCTGGCCTTAAGCTCACTTTGTAGCTCAGGCTGGTCTCGAACTCACAACAATCCTCTTGCCTCAGCCTCCCGAGTGCTGGGATTACAGGCCTGCGCCACCACGCCCGGCTGGAGACTTTCATTTAGACAAGTGAGCATGTTATGTTCTATGGCATCATTTTCGAAGATAACTGAGAAGAGCTCAGAAAGCATCCTTTTTTTAGGAAAGCTTTATCACTATGATGTAAAAACAGTGTATCAGCTGTTTATTAAAGCTTTATTCTCATTTTGAAAAGAAGAAAGCATAAATTTTGCCTGTAATCCCAGCACTGGGAGGCTGAGGCAAGAGAACTGCCAAGTTTGAATACAGGTTGGACAATTGAGCAGCCTCCCTGTCTCAAAACAAAAGTAAAAGAGGGCTGGGAATGTGTCTCAGTGTGAAGACCCTGCATTCATTCCCCAGTACTGCAAAAAAAAAAAAAATCAGTTTAGCAAATCTGTAACTATTCACTGATAAGGTGAGTCTGTAGAGTACTTCTCTTGAAGTAGAGATATATTACTCTTTTCAAAGATTTTCTTCATACATTCATTTCAATAGTGACTTTTTCTGATATTGCTGAAATTTTTTTCTGTTTCTCTAATAGTAAAGTTGAAGACCTGGAAAATGAAATTGAAGAGGTAAAAGTTGCATTTGAAATGAAAAGTCTTGCTTTGAGCAGGTAAATTTCATAATTTGAATATAAGCATGTGACCTGAATGTGAATTGGGGATGAGGGGAAGGAGGAAAGGGTTTTTTTGTGTGTGTGTTTTTTTGGCAGTTCTGTAACTTTATTTCCTAGTTAGTTCTTGTCCACATTCATCGTCTGAAGCTTTTTGAACATGGTAACAGGGACGTAGGTCACCAAGGTATGCAGCTTCTTTGGTGAATCTTCATCCTTATTCCATTTCCTGGACAATTATTAGTCTTTTATTTTTTTGGCAGAACTGGGGATTGAACTCGGCCCCTTGCGCCTGCCAGGGAAGCACTATTTCAGCCCCTTAGTTATTAGTCTTAATTCATACATTTATTTATTTATTTAGTTAGTTAGTTAGTTAGTTTTTTGCGGAACTGAAGATTGAACTCAGGCCCTTGTGCTTGCCAGGGAAGCACTATTTCAGCCCCTTAGTTATTAGTCTTAATTCATACATTTAGTTAGTTAGTTAGTTAGTTAGTTAGTTAGTTAGTTTTTTGCGGAACTGGAGATTGAACTCAGGCCCTTGTGCTTGCCAGGGAAGCACTTATTCTACTGAGCCATCCGCCTGGCCCTTAATTCATACTTTTAAATTCATTCAGTGAATGTTTGCTTTTGCATAGTATAGGACATCACTATGCAGCTTGGAGTTGTAGTGATCCTGCTGTTTTCAGCCTGCCCAACTCTGGGATTATAAGAGTCCATCACCACGCCTGGTTTCAGGGCCTGCTCAACATGCCCACTGAATATTTGAATATAAGTACTCTATCCTGTTCTGTACTGTTACAAAACTACAGTGATGTGGTGTGTGACCGCAGACAGCATAGAGCAAGATGGTACCGCAACATTATGTCATGCAGTGACATCATAGCTGTCTTAGCGTTCATCCATTCTGACATTTGCACAAGGAGAGAATCACTTACTGATAACATTTCTTGTAATATGTCCCAAACTTTATGTTTCAGGAGTATATTACAACACATGTTAGATTATAGACTTACAATTTGATCAAATAATCTCAATTTAAATGTCTTTTAAAGCTGGGCGTGGTGGTGCAGGCCTGTAATCCCGGCACTAGGGAGGCTGAGGCAGGAGGATTGTTGTGAGTTCGAGACCAGCCTGAGCTACAAAGTGAGCTTAAGGCCAGCCTGAACTGCATAGTGAGACCCTGTCTCAAAAAGACAAAAAAAATAAAATAAAATAAAAAATATCTTTTAATGTAGTTCTTTCTATTTCTGATATTCATGATGAATTTCTTTGTAGATTTAATCAACAACCAAAGTTTTTTAGTTATAAAGAAAGGTGTTTATTACTGCTGTGTTGCCTTTTCCATTGATTCTTTGTGTGGTACTAGGAACAGTACTCTGCCACTGAGCTATATTCTAAACCCCATTTAGTTTTATTATTACCTATTTTTTAGCTCTTTAAGTTGGATAGTAAGCAACAGAAGCATGTCTCAGTTTCCAGTCCAAATGGCTTTGCATTCCTGAGGCCTCCTGTCTCCAGCCATGCCCGTCACTGTACTTCTCAGCCCTTCCTTGCCCCTGCTCCTGCCCCCCACATGGAGACTGTGGGGAGCCAAGAGTGGGATGGATCTGTACAGTCTTGGGCAGGCCACGCACAGCCTTGCCCACCTTGGAGTTCCATCATATTTCTGTGATTTCATTTGCAATCTCATTGTACAATTCATATACTTTTTTTCTTAATTTTTTTTGTTTTGTTTTATTTTGTTTTGCTTTGGATTTTTGTGCAGGATCTCCCTATACAGCTCGGACTTGTAGTGATCCTCCTGATTTCTACCTCCCTAGCGAGTGCAGGGATTATAGGTGTGCACCATGCCTGGACTCCATTGCTGGCCCAGCTCACCCAGGGGTGGGGCCAGCGCAACATGTAGGGCATGTAGTTTTTTTAAACCAGCCTGTTTTCTGTGTCTTTTAAAAGAAATCAGTCTTTAACTTGTATTTAGGAAATTTTTTTTTTTTTTAAATGTCTTTTTGAGACAGGGTCTCACTATGCAGTTCAGGCTGGCCTTGAGCTCACTTTGTAGCTCAAGCTGGTCTTGAATTCAGAACAATCCTCCTGCCTCAGCCTCCCAAGTGCTGGGATTACAGGCATGGGCCACCACACCCGGCGTAGGAAATATTTTTAATGTACAATATGTTACTTATGTTTTTCCTTACAGAATGCAACTTTCAGCTGCACTTAAAAACGACCTGGAAAAAGTTAACTCTCAAAACAGGTATGTTTTGTAAAGGATGGGAATGATAAGGAGTATCTTATGTACTGCTATCATTTTGTGGTTTTTAAAATGGCTGTTACTGCTAAATACTTTATGTGGGGGATAAAGAGATGGAACATTTTCCCCTGTCACTTTGCTTATTTATATA